>JAJMAO010000074.1:0-83039 GCA_030572575.1 Scheffersomyces insectosa
ATTTATGGGTGGTTAGTAAATATTGGTTCCGTTTGCAACCACATTTTTTGACTTTCACCATTTTAGTTTCCCGTCTTTCCGCGAACTTTTTTAATCTTTTCTCAAACTTTATTAGTCTTCAATTGTGAAAAGTATTCTAACTATGAAAAGAAATATATAAGTATCTAGAACGTATATAATTCATTTTGTATGTGACTTTTTTATAGCAAATAAACATTGTTCTCTAATACTTCAAAACGTAGACTAGATGAAATTATCGCGCCTCAATTTGGATTACTGGAGCGAAGTATTGTTAAAGGGGGTGCGAATATTGTCTGGAAAATACTGTATTATATGCTAAAAGAGCAAGATTGAAAAAGAAACTTTTTGAAATCAGGTTCACTTATTTTAAGAGCTGTGAACAGCTTGGTAGCAACATAATAGAAAGCTGCTTTCCAAATGACTTTGTCCCACTTCCTAGATTTTTCGGCAGTGTCCCTTCAAAAGATGGGTATAATAACTTCAGACATAGAATAATGTCTCTAAAGAACTTCTCCTTTGTAATGTTAATATTTTGCGATATCAAAGATACCTAACTGCAATCAAATTAATGATCTAGTAGGCTCCACATCAGATTGAATAGAAGGTGTGAATAGAGCCAATTGGTCGTAGGTTACATGATTTAATAAACTTCTTTATACCGGATATGCACTTTGCGATAGTATGAAGCTAAAACTGCCTTCATCACTCAGAAAGGTTAACATAGCTTGACCATTGCTCAAATCCAAACTAAACTGGCCCTGACTAATTTTGCCCCTCCTATTGAGCTGTAATAGGAGGATCATTTTAGCTGACTTCGGTGGCTCAATATTATTACTGAAAAATTCTCTTTTATTTTGTAGAGGACCATATTCATATGAATATTTCTCTATTGTCTTCGAGTAGCCAGTTGCTTGCAAATAAGGAAACGTAAGGTAAATTGATCAGATGCAAATAAACAAGAAGCTTGCTCGTTCACAGGATCAGGCAAAGTGAGCTCATAGAGAGAATCTAAGAGAGCTCGAGTCTCTCATTCGTGACTTCATTCCCTGTAACCAATCATCTCGATATAACATGGAAGATACTTCATCTCCAACTAGGACTACAAGAAAACGGTAATTCGAATCATTGTCTCATGATCTCATAATTTCTTAAACCAAGAGCCAATTTCATAACCTATCAACATCAAGATCGCTGGGATTCGGTATACTTGTCGTGAATTTTTGACTCTAAGGGCATAGAACTGATATCATTTTGTATCATAATTCACTGTCATAATGACCAAAAGGTTATTAGCTTTACCAGCACGCACACTTTCAATGGATTGAATGAATCATGTAAAGGTGTAACAATGTACATATTTAGGGGGATTGATCTTCAGACTTTGAAGGAATAAGGAAAAATTCGCCTCTAGTCGGTGGACAGACTCATGACAATCTTAGTTTGCCCACAATGGAATCAATTTCTTTGGGAGCTTCAGGATTTTCTCCTTCTCCTTCCATAGCCAAGTGGTGTAAGCTCTGCAACACATGTCGGGATTCAAGAGAATAAGCAAGAACGCTAAGGAAAAACACAGAGAACTCATTTTAAACAACGTGCAAAAATACGACATCTCATCAAGAACAAGTATTCATTTTAATCAGTCACTAAAGTCTAGCACCCAACTTTTAAATCTCAATTAGATAGTCTTTACACTAAAATTAAACTATTGAAACTAGAGCGAAGATGGCAAGATAAACATTATTTATTAACCGGAACTCTTTTACAAGTTTGGAAATAAAAAAATGGGACATGCAAACACAAGGTATATAAATTGTATTTCTCCCTCAGATTGATCGCGCCGCAAACTCGAAGGGAACATTGATAAATCTATTTTCTCGAATTATGTGCTGCCCAGGAGGCCCTTGCGTCGTAAGGATGGAGCTTCAAAGGAGGGAATACTCTTCCTCATAGCACCAATACACCAGCACAGGTAATAAAATTAATTTCTTAGCAGCACACATCAAAATCACAGCGAGCTGTAATGAACAGTTTAAAATACTCAGTCAGCAAGGTTTTCCCACCGTCAGAATGTTAACTAACCAATTAATTCGAAATATAGGAAATCGAGGGCAATGACCTCTCGGTATATAAAGATGTCAATCTACATAGGTTTGTACATTTCTTATTGAAGTATCTAGCAGACACAATTAAAAGGGCAATAATAAAATGTCATTCACAGAAAAGATCAGTAGAAATCAGCTTCAATTATTATATAGATGTTTAGCTCTAAATACTTCTAGTTCTTTCAACAAGTACCTCAAATAAAACTATATTAAAGATTAAATTGTGGAATAATGCCTTCAGATATCTAGGATCTTGTCACCCACGAGAGATGAAGCCATTCCACGCTGTAGTTTGAAAGGGTCCTTTCTCAACACCTTAAAAAATTCAAACCCTGTCCGTAAAAGTCACCTGTTTCTCATTATATCCCCTAGTTGTGGCGCATCGATTGTTTTGATTAAATTGGTTAGGGGCCAAAGATGCAACAGCAAAGCCCAAATAAATAGGAGCAGATGGCAATTCATGCTGGTCGCAAACGCTAACTAGCAAATTTTGTTGAAAGTGGTGATCAAGGATGTCCAATTAGGTTCTAAATAATATCATGCAAGTAGCCATTCATTGAATGACCTTGTTAAGTGATAGGTCATGTATTGCGTCATATTCTAAGGTGGTCTCTGACCATATGGTATGACGATATGCACCATCACATAATGTAACAGCACCATATTTGAAGTAGCTAGTATTAGAGAGACTGACTTACCTCTCACTAGAATAGTCTAGTTATACAAGTATCGTATAGTTTAATAATAAAGTGCACATTATTTCTTATGGCGATAACCACACAACAACAGAGCATTCCTATTGCAGTACTTTGCCGTCAATGCTATCATGCTCACATAGGCTTATCGAGTAATACATCTGCTCGATGAACCGCATCCATATTCTTAAACAATATGACCTTATGATAGTCCGTCGTGGGTCTTTTTCCTTTCATGAACTATCGTGTAGAAGCATAAATGCACATTTCATAGATACTTTCGATCAATTGCTTTCCTATGATCCGCAAAGACTAGGACAGTTAGAGCAATTGAAGTTAGATTAAAAGTAATTAATTCCATATGCAATTGGTTGGTGGTTATGGCCAACACCTCTAAGTACTATTTAATATGCGATTATAGCTGCATTGTGAACACAGAATAGGCTAAATTAAGAAACACAACCAAGCCCGGCTTCGCTCGTTTGAAAAGGCGCCCCCGCTTTATTTCTGCCAACCAGATAGTAGGAGTGTAATATTACTGTTAGAAAGTGAAGATTTAGAAGTGTACCATCCAGAACAATAGTATTGGAGAGTTGAATAAGTACGGAGATGACACCAGTGGCCCCATTCATAAATCATTATAAACAAGAACATGGAGCCAGCAGATATATGAATAAGCAGATCTTCTGGTATAGACTTAATGTAATAATCTGAGAGTATATGAGTAACACCTTCAGAAAATCTTATCCCTTAATTGTTAACTATGGTGATTACAGCAAAGATAGGTTGTGAAATAGCTGAAGAATATTGTTGAATTCTCAATGAAGTATTAAATTTAAGGGACCGCATGAATAACTGGATCATTTATAACAAAAGTTCAATTTATGTGTGTTTCCGTGCTTGTTACTGTTGCGCGATGGGTTGTATTAGCCATAATGTTTACTTGCATGAAAGGTAAAAGATTGGTGGAGCATGGAGATTCAGTTTGTTGTTCCATGGAGACACATATGGTATCTGCAGCATCACATTGGCTATGTCAGGTCACAGTCAGGAGAATTATCAGTACGAGAGAATTTAACGCACATCTTATTCTTTGGGATATTAGACTTGCGATACTTTAGAAAGGCAGAGCAAATGAATGTTGTACTTACCTGGATAGCCAAATGACACTATATTTCTTTGTTAGATTGTTTACTTGAAAGCGAAGTTAATGCATTCTTGTTGAAATAGAAATTTAAACAAGAGGGAAAAGAAATTCTAATTAACCAAGATGTATGAGACTACTCTGAAAGCCGTATCCAGGACATCCTTTTTAGGAAATGAACAGCACTTCTAGAGAAGTCAGCACAATAATCTTTACAAGAAGAAGATTGGCTAATTAGTTAAAGATATTATAAATAGTCACGAGGGCAATGATCTCTGGATATGTAAGGATATAAATCTACCGTTGATATAGGTATATATTTTTGTAGGATTCATTGAGCTACATAGTTTAGTTTTCACCGAGATAAACAATATAGTTCTTCTTGTTTAATCAGTTTAACTAAATATCCTTAAATATAAGTAGGTTCTGAAAGTATCTAACCATGTTACCACAACTATTCTGAGTATGCGAATCGAAATGAATCGTGTCGAAAGTGGTATTCAAGGATGTCCGATTAGGATTTAAATAGTATTATCTGTGGAGTAATACATGAATGTCCTTATGACGTGCAAGGTAATGCTTATGGCGTGGGTGATATTATAAGGTGCCTTGTCGCATGATGGTAACTGCACCATGCTTTAAGCAGCTAGTATTAGAGACACTGACCACTTTATATAGGGACGTCAAGATATCTCTCTAGAATAGTCTAGTTATTTTAGAAGTATTGAATATTTCAATTATTACAACAAATAAAAGGAGAAAGGCTATGATTACCTTCTCATAACAATGTTCTTGATATTATTTAGAGCTTATTTAGACATCCTCGAATACCACTTTCAACAATTTTGTAATGGTTGTCTTCTTATTGATTCTTTTAAATCCTTGTCGAAATCATTGAATTTGTGTGTGAGAGATATCATTTTAGATGATTTCATTTGTTTAGTGCAAACTCCTTTGGTAAGGCTATAAACACTCAGGGTTTTTTCTATCAATATTCAATTAATACCTTTCTTATGTACTTTTAGAACACAATCGGGTATTGGTCATAATGTTTAAGTTGATTGTTAATATCTTCATCAAATTAATTCTATACCTTAATGGAAGGTGTTGAATTCTATCATAGATAATGCTAGATATTGCAGACTCCTATTCGTGTATTAGAATTTCCATAGGCATCATTGATCATTAAGTTTGACTTAGGGATGTCGAATGTGAGACCTTGATCAAATCCATTACTGTTTATCTGTGGTGTCAGCATTCAGGCTTTTTGTCTCTTTAACCTTATGTTCCTATCGGAAGTCTTCCATTTACTTGCGATTTTGATTTCCATGACGTCTTTATATTTATAACAGAATTCTGTACTACTTGGTGTAACATAGGTAGTGTTTCGTTGGCTTGTTCAGATAACGTGGCCGTAGAGGATCATCTTTCGGAAAGGATGACAAGGGCACCATTTTGTCTTATCTGATTGCTCGAGTGTTCGGTGCTGCAGTTGCAAACATTGGAGATAACAGCAAAATATACTTTTTATAGGGGCTGATCTTTGTTAGTGGTTAGCTACATCATAGGAGAGATGGATATAGATTAATAAAATCAAAATGCAACAATTTGTACTGAGAGAAGCTGAAAAATAAAAACTCCCTGCCAAATACCTTTATAGAATAGAATACATTAAAAAACCAGTGCATAATGAGGAAATGCATTGCCATCAATTGGAGTTTGAAATCCAATACGCATTCATTAGTTAGCTACCTAGTACTTCGTAATTTTCTTTGATCTGCGCTTGTAGGTCGTTACATCTAAATTGAATACTGGAGCACCGCTATTGTATATGTATCTTTCGAACTATCTACTTGCTGCTGTAAGTCGAAAGTAAGTACCGTGAGCAATGATATTACATAACATTGTGACATCGTCTACACACATCAGTTATGACAAGATTTATGTGGTGTCTTCTAAGTAATCTCTTTCAAATGACCACCAGACTGGTATACATTCACTACCATACGTACCATTGCGATCAAGTTTATATTTAGGTAAAAAGATAGCGAGAGCTTGGAAATACGCATTAACGGGAAGCACGCCTACTACTTCTTTCGGAACGCTAGGTTCGAGTCCAATCTGACACATCTCTACATGTTGATTCAATATTCCCGTATACAAATATATTGCACGTACTGTATTATCGAAACGTAACCTATGTAAAGTAATCGTCTTCAGTATTCAAAGAGATCAACTTGTCTTCATCAATACCCAAGTACTGGGAGTATAGTTTTAAGTCCAGGGCATTGTATGGCATTTGAACAGCATTATTGTAAGATGTCATCGAACCATCCAGCAAAGTACTATTGGTTAAAATTGTTGAATAATAGTCGTATACCTCGCGGTCATTCGAGCTAATATTTAAATCATGAGGGTCCTTATCGTAGTCTATTTTTGCAGTGGTAGATGATAATAACCTAGGAATCTCCAATTGAGATTTGTATAGGTCTTGGTCAGGTTCATTTAGCTTTGGAACAACAACAGCACCATGCGCACCACTATAAAGAAACAAGTCATTTTCTGATCTCAACGTTTCCAGCTTCGATGACTTGTCATAGTTTGCCCCCGCTCCTTCAAGATTCTGACGACTCTTTGATTCATTGTATCCCAACTTTCCCATCTTGTTAGTGAAGTATTTCTTTATTTTGATGGGATTCGTAATATTAAGATAATTCTGACCCAGGTTGTTGTTGTTATTGTAGTGATCATCCATCGAATATTTCCCATGAGATCCTTCGTATCTATAATCATCGAATGTGCTAGACTTAGTATCATTATCTAAGCACCCATCCAAGTACCGTATATTTGATTCTCCACTCTTGGTGGCTTTGTCATTTGAAAATGCCTCATCTTGTTTGGGTTTCCTTGAGTCAAAAGGGCTATAATCGAACATATTGTCTGTGTTGGACGGAAAATATCTAGCATTTGAATTCATATTGTACTGGAATACTTCGCTTAGCGATTGAAATTTCCGAGGAACATAGCATTCATTGTACCAATTGTCGTTGCTATCTGGAAAAGGCTCAAGTTTGCATTCCGGATCCCAATACAGATTGGCAGTTAGATAGTCCACTTCTTTGAATGAAAAACGAGAATCAGATAAATATACTTTGTTGAACCACTCAATGTAACTAACTTTAATCCGAATATTATCGATAGCCATCTCGTTATGCAAATAAAAATCGCTTTGTAGTTCCCATAACTTCGGCTTATCAGGGGCATATGTGTAGTTTCCCAAAAATAGATTAATTGCTTCCTGTCTAATCAGGTCCATGAAAGAATTGGAATAGATTCGTTTCACACTATTTAAAATATCTCTGGTATGTGAAGACCATTGGTTTATTCGGCGATAGGAATCCATTGTGTTCACCAAGTTCGATCCTCCATATTGAACAGCGATGGTGTCGCCATGATCGTGGAAAATCTCAGTAAGAATATTTATCAAATCCGAGTCATAATCCAAAGTCTTCTCGTTTGAGATTAGCGAAAGACCACGTAATTGATGCGTGAGTGCCTCCTTACAAATTATAAACTGTGCAGCATTTGTTCTATCAAGGCAGTCAATACAATTAGTTCTTATAACCCCCTTCTGTAGTTTCGTAGAAGATAAATTGTGTCCATTATGAAAATAGCCAATTTCATTTATTGATTGTGAGGCGATTTTTTGCAATGGTGTTATGACATCTAGATTCTTCTTTGAATGCTTGGACATATCAAAACTGTGATATCTTAGCTTGTGTTCTTCTGGCAAAAATTGGTTCAAATAAGTAATGCAATTTGTGAAATGCAGATTTAATTTCAGTTCTCGTGGTATTTTCTCCTTCGTTTTTATCAAATTAAGTATTATGATAGGCAGTCCGTATCTTAAAAATAGATTATTGAAGTGAAGTGCTGAACTTTGATAAAAGGGGTCCGACAAGTTAATTTCAATCGGTGGCTTGGGTAGCCTATTCAAATCTTGAGTCCAGTACAACGGAATAGAACCTCTATGTTGCACAAAACTTGTATATCTCGGGTTATTATAAAATCCAAACCGAGGATCATGGAAAGAAGAAGTCAACATGTCGGACACAATCTGTTCCGTTTCAATCTCATTAGCAACATTGCCACGATCGTTGACTCCTCTTTTCAAGAATCTAGCTCCAGCAAAATGGTGTGACCTTCTTGCAATTATAGTGATATAAAACTTCTTCCCATAAACAGAAATCTTAGCCTGATCTATAAAGCCATGTATTATGGGCTGAAACCATTCATATGCTGCGATATCAGCATTGTCTAAAACTGGCTTTAAGAGTAAATTATTCCAGACAAACCTTTCATTGTGTTCGAAGGTATTAAAATTATCATTACTCCTGAAATTAGTATTTGGCGCTGAATACTTATAATCAGTAGCTGCTTTTTTGTTTCTCATAAAGTTAGTCTGCAATGAATTCGTGATGTCGTAAGCAAAGCTGAAGTAAAATGTTTTGCCCAAATCCAAGTACTTGAATATTGAGAGTAGCCGTTCTTCATCGCTATACTTTTCTGGCCTTCGGTAGTTAATGTCCAATGGAATCAACTTTGTCTCATCAATATGGTACATAAAGTGCCCTCCAAGCACTGCAACTTGGCTGCATTTTGTTATGATGCTCAAGTAGAATCCTTTAGTGAACTTTATGAGCCCCAATAGTCCGTATCCTTGGGCAATTTTATGAATACCGCCTTCAATACTTTCATCTAGCCCATTCAAAAGCTCAATCATATCCTTTCTTGTGTAGAAGTAACTCTTATCCTCCATTATTTCCAAGGCGTCGTCGTTATTGGGATCCTTACCTATCTCAAGGATCCTAAACAAGGTCTCCTTAGCATTGCTTCCAACTATGTACATTGTTGCCAGTGAGTTGTAGACGGTGAATCTCTGAAGAATAATTCTCTTGTTGTTAAACTCAGGAACCGAATTGGAGTTGTTCTCGGCTTCATCATTAGTAGTATCTCCATCTTGATCTTCTTCGTCAGCATTATCATGGGAGAATGCATTATCGTGGTTGGCAAAATGAACGTCTCTTTCTACGAACATGGGAGTTGAGACTTCCCCTTCTTGCTCATTATGAGCAAATGAATCAATGTCGGCATTATTAGTGTCTTGGAGCTTGTCCTTATTGTTCAATTCTTCTATTTCATGTATTTCCTTTGATTCAGACATGCCTCCACTATCGAAAGAGATTGTTATGAACTTCTTTTTGATTCACATTTCGCTTATCAAACTATGCGCGACCATCTGTTAGGTGACGGAGAAATTTACGAGCAAGGCTACATTCAGTTCGCGAAATCGTGAACATTAAATATATAGCTAAACAAGAGAATACTTATTTCACAACTCACCTAGGATAGGTATCTTCCACTTCAAACCTTCCCTGTCATATGTGCAAACCTTCTCATTATCATGATTACCTGATTCCCCATCCTTCCAGTCTAGTTCGAAGTCTCCAAACCTATTTATGAATTGCCTTCTTTGATATATTGTGCTAAATTTGAAATACCTGTTCTTAAACTTGTTTTCGAAAAAAAACTCAGCATACCTGGCCAAGTTGTCATCATCGTATGTGAATTCTTCTTTCGCCCCATTTTGGCGTTCAATGTTCGATACTTCGTTTTCTCCGAATTCCAGAAGAAATGTTTTGTCATATTGGTTACATATTTCAAACGGGTCGCCTTCTCCATACAACTTTAGCGACTGCTGCATACTCAAGTCATCCAGAGTGCCACCATTCTGAACGTAGTTAAGCGCCTTATAGAGATTCTTAAGGGGTAAATTGATGAAGTGCT
Source organism: Scheffersomyces insectosa (assembly GCA_030572575.1). NCBI lineage: Eukaryota > Fungi > Ascomycota > Pichiomycetes > Serinales > Debaryomycetaceae > Scheffersomyces > Scheffersomyces insectosa. The sequence continues at coordinate 9,810 of JAJMAO010000074.1, forward strand.
TATAATTCGATTCTTTGACACTATAGTAAAGCAAGTCGAATTCATTAAATAATAAAGAAGGCTGTGAGATATCCAAGAAGAATATCCTAAAACCAGACTTTAAATAGAGTCCGATCTCTTCCATCACAAATTGAATTTTATGCAACTTGTTGTGCCTCTCTGGTCCTTTCCTATGCTCTACCAGCTGATCCCATGGAGGAATCCTAAACTCGCCAATCTTCAAGAAGCAGAATTGTTGTTTTGGTAAAATCTCGTTTATATTTGTTGGCGGGTAAAAGGTCTGTATCACAGCCTGATCTTTTTCGTTCTGGTACTTAATTTCAAACTTAGTTGTCCCCAATCCACTGCCATGTTTAATTACCAAGCCAATATTTAAGTTATAAGTTCCCGGTGCTAGCCATAATGACTTCGTGTAAGAGAGCAAATACGTCCGGTTTATCTCCACAAAGTGACTGTAAATGTAATTAGTTGGCTCGTCAATCTTGTAGTCGGAGTATTCAGCAAATAGCCTTTTGTTCTTGAGGATTGAATAAATATATTTCCAAGAATCCTTAATGTACATACAGTGCAAGGGGTTGGGATCTGATTGACTCTTGTGGAAATTCTTGTCTTCGAGCAGTAATCTTGATGCTATGGCATTTCGGCATTGAAATCGAAAGGTATCCAAACTCTTGATATAGATTTTTAACCAAGGAAGGATCTTGACGATGACTTGAATGATGTCTTCTCCAAATGTACTCAAGATCTTGTCATAGTACAAATTGTTGTATAATGTATAGAAATAAGAATTTGTCTCTTTCAATGCCGAAGAGGGAACAAGGTGAAAGAGTTTCACCTGAATTTCCAAAGGTAAACGTGATAACATGAATTGCTAGACATCAATAGTATTATTGATCAAGACTTATGATAAGATTGTACCCCAAGTAATGATCATACTACCCTGTGCTTAACAACAAGGAGTCTTTTGTGCTGGATCGTTTTCGTGAATGTTCATGTGCACTGATAACATGCTTTTCCGGGTGAATTCCGACTCGGTTTATCACTTACGGAGATCCAGGAAGTCCTCGCTTAAACTTCCCCTTGCAGCCACAATTTGGGGGTTTGCCTAAATTGAAGTCGCTATCATGATCACTGCCTGTTAGACGATATCTGCCTTGTACTGGTCCAGTAGAACTCTGCAATGGATTTCAAGGGTTCCAAGACCTCAATTGGCAAAAGCTGGATTGCTTCCGGCCAAAAATTCTTGGTGCTTGTGTTGCTTGTTGTAGGATTGAATTATATTCTGTCTTCCTTACTCCCATCCTCTTCAATCAATAATCCACTTTTGGTAAAGACGATTGATCTGATTTGTCCCACATTTGACTATGCTCGTCCAGAATCATTTTTGAAGGATAATTCTACAGTTTTGTCGATAGTCCATAATGAAAGTTTCAGAAACCAGTCTGCCATAAAGTTGTCTGGTGCTGTCAAAGTCAAAACGGATGTATTTGACAATGATCCATCAGTGGAAGAAGATCCCGAGTATTGGGCATCCAAATTCAAGCCTTTCCACGAATATTTGGAGAAGACTTTTCCCACCGTTTGGAGAAACTTCAAAATTGAAACTGCAAATAGTTGGGGATTGGTTATTACCTGGGAAGGTTCAGTGTCATCACTTAAGCCAATCCTTTTGACAGCCCATCAAGATGTGGTACCCACACAAGATTCTACAATCAAAGACTGGACGTATCCTCCTTATGACGGTGTGTATGATGGCGAGCGGTTGTGGGGACGTGGCTCAGCTGATTGCAAGAACCTATTAATTGGCTTGCTTGAGGCGGCAGAAGAGCTTTTCAAAGGTGGTTTCAAGCCGAAGAGAACTATAATCTTCGGATTTGGATTTGATGAAGAAATAGGTGGATCCAGGGGTGCTAATGCTATTGGTCAATTGTTACTCGAAAGGTATGGTAAGGACTCATTCTACGCTGTAGTTGATGAAGGTGGGCAAAGTTTGGCTGAGGAAAATGATGTACTTTTGGCTCTTCCAGGAGCTAGAGAGAAAGGTTCTGTTGATGTAATTATTGGTTTAAATACCCCAGGAGGCCATTCTTCAGTTCCACCGGATCATACATCCATTGGTATTATTTCGCAGCTTGTGGAGAAATTGGAAGCCAGTCCATTCAAGTCGATTTTTTCTCCTAAAAACCCAACCTTCCACGAGTATCAATGCATTGCATTTCACTCGCCAACATTGGAAGAAGATATTAAAATCGCGATCTTACTGGCCGAGTATGATAAGCATTCAAATGAGAAGGCGATCGAATACCTCTACAATAAGTCTCTTTTGAGCAGGTACTTAATTGGTACCTCTCAAGCAATTGATATCATCCACGGCGGTGCAAAGTCCAATGCTTTACCTGAATACGTTGAGATTGATGTCAATCATAGAGTAGCAATTGAAAGTACAGTAGAAGAGATCGCTCAAAGGGATTTGGAGGTTGTCAGTCTTATTGCACATAAGTTCGATCTAGGAATTGTTTATGAAGAGGAGGAGATAAAGAAGAAGACAAGCAAGGGATATTTCACCGTGTACAAGGCTTCTACCTTAGAGCCAGCACCACAAACACCTACCTCTGGACGAGCTTGGGACTTATTTGCGGGTAATATCAGACATCTTTATGAAGAGGTTGCTTTCCTGGCACTTTCGCATCCACAACATGGTAAGCAAATCGTCGTTGCACCAGGAATTGCAACAGGAAATACTGATACGAGATATTACTGGGATTTAACAAGAAATATTTACCGTTATAGACCAGGTATCACTACTAGTGTGGAAGCGCATGCTCATGGAGTCGATGAGAATATTCCGTTTGACTCCCATTTGCAAGTAATTGCTTTCTACTTTGAATATTTGCAACTAGTGGATGAAGAATCAGATGAATGAAAGAAAAACACCTAAGGAATATGGAATAAATTAGTCAAAAGAGTAAAAGAATTAGTTATGATTTAAAAGTACACAAACAATATCGTTTTAGCACTGTTAAACGTAAATCTAACCTCAAAATTGGAGTTAAAGCGTCACCCTATGGATCCAATTTATTTTGGCTGCGTAAACACGTGAGCCCGCTTGGCGGTACTTCCTCGAAGAAGCTTCCAGAATCTGTGTAGGGGGAAGTGCGAATCAGTGAACAATTCGAAAAACATAAATCCACTGAATTATTGGAGTCAGTGGACAAAAGTCAATTATTTCTTTCTTGAAAGTTTTGCCTTTTTCCTTAACAGCACATCAACAACACCAATACAATGACTTCTATTGCACCAATTGTTAAATGGGCTCAACGCTCCAGTGCTACTGACGCTGCCAAGAATGTAATCTACTTAACTATTGAGATAGTCGACGCAAAGGATGCTAAGTTGGACCTCACTGCAACCCACTTAAAGCTTTCTGCTGACTCCCTGGACAACAATTCCCACTACGACTTGAACATAGAATTCTACGAAGATATTGACACAGAAAATTCTCACAAGAACACCGAGAATGGCTCGCACATTTACTTCGTCTTAAGAAAGAAGAAGGCTCAAGAAGAGTTCTGGCCAAGATTTACCAAGGAGAAGTTGAAGTACCACTACATCAGAACTGATTTCGACAAATGGGTTGATGAAGATGAACAGGACGAACAACCAGAGCAAGAAGATGACATGTCTAACATGATGAACATGGGTGGTGGCCCAGGTGGTCCAGGTGGCATGGGCGGTTTAGGCGGTATGGGTGGCCCTGGAGGTATGGCCGGTTTGGGCGGTATGGGTGGCCCAGGTGGCATTGACTTCTCGCAATTGATGCAAGGAGCTGGTGGTGCCGGTGGTCCAGGTAACTTCGATATTAGCGCCTTGGCTAGTCAATTGGGACAAGCTGGTGGAGCTAAGGGTGATGATCTCGACTTTGAAGACGATGAAGATGACGAGGATGCTGAAGGCGAAGAAGAAGCTGTAGAAGAAGTTAAATAATTTACATAATGTGGTTGCAAGTCACTCTTTAAAATATATATTACAAAACGAATACTTTAGCTACAAATTTGGTTCTCGTAGCACCGACGTCCACTTGGAAAATACCAATCCCATGGCAATCGACGGCAACATCTGGTCGCATTTGTCTTCTTTGCCGTTTTGGGCCAAAGCCGTGGAAATTCGTGTTTTCTCAAAAATGGAGGCTGACGCCAGATCAAGATTAGGTATCATTTGGTTCCAGAGATTATTACCATATCTTGTTGAAGAAGTCTTCATCCCAGTGTCAACGTGTCCAGCATCGGAATCGTAGAAAAAAATCTCCATGCCCCTACATATGTGTGCTTCGAATAGTAAGCAGCAAACAGCATTTAAAGATTTGGCTGAGAAATCGTCTACAGGGAAGAAACTTGGAGAGACATCAATGGACGATTCGTCCCCACCACTATTGGAACTGCCTGACACGAGGAATTGATAGAAGACTCCGTAAAGTGCCATTACCTTTGTAGTCTCCATTTGTTGCTCTCCGCTACTATGGAAATCTAAGTATTTTGTTACAAGCGCGACTAGATCACTCCAAGACTCTAGTAGTGTGACCTCAACTCGTGCCATCAAATTGACTCTATCCACTGTCAACTCGTTGAATTCCGGCTGTAGCCGATAATTCTCATACAAGTCAGGATCAGCTACAACTATAGTGGCGTTTGCGGTGTTGTCGTACTTTTCAAGCACATCCAACACGATATTCTCTACGAATTCCGTGAAGGTGTAATTGCCATTGCAACACAAAAGCATACACGCCTTGAAAAACTATCTCCTATTATATCTGGACACTCCTTTCTCTAGGATCAGTCGACTAATAGTCTAGACTAAGATCAAAATGGAATGACCTCGAATGTCTGTCTCAGTGGACCCCATATTTTGCAGACTTATAGCGTTGTAGGAATTATCTCTCACAAGTACAAAAAAAAGTCGTGTCCCACTTCAAAAAATTGTGAAAAATTTAATCTTGAATAGGACTATTGAACTATACATATTGAATTGAAGACAGCACAGGGAATAGTTCTAGCGTTCGGTCTCGGTTTGAATATCATAATGGTGGCACGGTTAATAAAGCCATGCGGTGCCTTTTCTAGGCTTTCTAGTCGCTCCGTGTCTAACGGCACCTATCGTAGGATGTACTCGGTTACAGCCCAACCAGAATCCATGGAACAACAGCAGTTGACTCAGAAAGAGTTGCGTGAAAAGGCCATTGCAGATGCCCTTGCAAGAGAAGAGGAAGAGTATGCCAAAACTAAGGCTTTGCGTGAATTAAATAGCCAAACAGTCGATTTAATAACCTCTTTAAACAAGGTTCCATCCACTTTGATCAATTCGAGATTGCTCAAATTGCAGCAAGACTTGGACAATTTGCCAGAAGACAAAGTAAAGCAACTCGATGAGGAGTTGGAGGAGTTTATGATCTCTCATATGAAGTTGCCATATGGTGAAGTGTACACTAGACCTTGGACACAAAAGCCTAATGAGACTTCACCCGGTGCCATAACCAATAAAAAGGATGAAATCACGCTGCAAAGACTTGTTTCTACCACATCGAGTTCTTACTCAACTCAATTTCCAAACTTAAAGCCAACTCCTGATTACAGGGCTTATTCCGAGCAGGAATTATTTTTGAGGCAGTTAGCACACTCTCGTCAATCTGGAAATTTGGGTTCTAAATTGTCAAATGTATATAGACCAAAGGACGAAGTCAAGAACCCTTCTAAGATCCAAGATGTTACTGTCGCCTCCTTGATGGCAGCTGGATGCCATTTAGGTCACTCCAAGGCAATGTGGAGACCTAGTACTCAACCTTTTATATACGGTGAATACGATGGTATTCATTTGATCGACTTGAATGAAACCATGGCAGCACTCAAGAGAGCCTGCAATGTAATTAAGGGTGTTTCAAAGAAGGGTGGAATCATTTTATTCGTCGGAACATCGAAGAACACATTCCAAAACCGTGCTTTGGAAGAAGCCGCTAACAGATCAAAGGGCTACTATGTCACCAAGAGATGGATTCCAGGTATGATAACGAATTACACTGAAGTTACCAAACAAATCAAGGGGTCTACAAAGACTGAAATCGACATGTCCAATAAAGCTACTGGTCGTAACTTGGGTGATGAGGAAAACCAACTTGTCAAGCCAGACTTAGTTGTTATCCTTAACCCAGTTGAGAACAGAAATTGTATCAACGAGTGCATTTTACTGAGAGTTCCAACCATTGGTTTGTGTGATACCGATATGGAGCCATCTTTGTTAACATACCCAGTTCCTTGTAATGATGACTCTGTAAGATCAGTTTCTTTGATGGCTGGTATCTTATCTAAATCCGCCGAAGAAGGTATGATCGAAAGGTTAGAGGAGGTTGCTGCTTACGACCAGTCCAAGATCAGAGTAGGCAGTCTTCCAAAGCGTCAGTCTAGAAACATTCGTGCTCCTGCCAACTGAAGGGGCCGCCATTCATTGTAAATAGAATTAATATGTATTTATTACGTGCTTATAAAGAATTAATACTACGTATTGCATTAATCTGTCAAAATATTTTGCTAACATGTACTCAGTAGTTCATATTTCCATGCACTTGCAGAGTAGAAACCTTCGACTGTTTAGACTCATGACGTTCATTTGACTTTAGAACTAAGCCCTTGCGGTTTATTTCGTTCAAAAAGTTGGCTTTATGGATTCTTTGGGCATTTAAGTATTCCTGTACTTGATGGTCCTCCATTATAGCTGTCCTGTTTTCTTCGACTCTCCGTTCTAGTGTTTCCGAATCGAATTCAATCTGATTTATGTCTTTTTGGGGCTCTTCCTCATCTTCGATATCATAAGCTTCGACATCGTACTCTAAAGATTTTGTCCCATTGACATGTACAAACTCCTTTATATTGTAGAATTCATTGCTCGCACTATATGCTTTCAAATGATACTGCAATAGCTCTCCCTTAGTTATACTTATATCCATCTTATTCCCATAGAACAACTACATGTCAGTGAATAAAAGATTAAACATTATTATTTTCATTTCGCATTTTATGTATGCAAAAAATTATTAGGTGCGACTAAATACAATAGAGATTGAGAGGTGAAAGCAGCAAAAGCAAACTATTTATATGGGACAGAAATCAAGAAGTCAGTTGGTTTACAAGGGATCGTGATTACTGCGATTTCTTGGTTTCTTCTTCGCTACTTTCATCTTCGGAGTCCTCGTCGTCGCTTCTCTCGTCCTTGGCCACTCCTCCATCAATGTATCTCCACAAAATACGGAAAATCAAGAACAACCAGTAGGCGTTGACCAATTGCAAAGCTCCAATCAAGAAGAACACAATCGGTTGCGAAATCCAACACTTATATTGCTGAGTGACCCAGTTGACCTCCCACTCACCGACGGTCTTGAACTCCGTCAATACAGAATACAAGATCTTTAAGTTAATATAATGTCTGAGATAAATCCAGACTGAGACGAAAACAACGAAAAATGGTCCTGTGAAAGGCGAGTTGATGTAGTTCAAGGTCTTTGAAGTGGCCAAGAAGAAGTCGGAAACATCCATGGAAACAAAGACAGCAATACCCATCCAAGTGAAGTGGAAACGGTAAGAACACCAGATTAAGGCAATGGTGATGATGTGATGCAACACTAATTCATAGTAATCTTTACGTGGTTTCTCTAAACGTAAGATTAAGACAATAGATTGTTGAAACCAGAAGGCAGCCTGTCCCAAGTAGTAGATCTTGAACCAGAAGTCGTGGGTGTAGTGTGGATAACTTACGTAGAATTCAGTAGTGTTGAAGAACCAGAGAGGTAATTGACGCATAATCAATAATCCAGCTGGGCCCACAATACCGTAGTAGAAAATAGCGTAAGCTTGTTCCATAAATCTCTTAACCTTGGCTTCTTTCCTAACACCTAATGCCTTTGCAATTGGTCTTAAGAAACAAACCATGACGAACTCTCTCAAGAAGGTGAAGAAAATGGCGTAGAAACCAACAAAGTAGAAATCATTTTCTCCCTTACCGTACTGGTCAGTTCCTGGGATCTTATAAGAGGGAACAACAAGTCGTCCCAAAAACTTGTGGACCTCAGTATTAGGACCCGACAAGTAGTATGTGGAATAGGAAGCTACCAACACCAAGAGAGGAATAATCCAAGTGTGTCTGTATGTCAATTCTCTGAAGGCAATGACAATCTTCTTGAGAATTGCAGTATCCGAGCTCGACAGAGTGCTCAAAGCAACAATTCTTGCGTCGGACATCTTTCTCTGTCTACGCGTAGTATGCATAGTCGAAAGACCCGGAGACATGGTATCACCGACGTTAATGTGGCCCAAGGAGGAGCCACGACGACGATGCGTTTGTTCTGGGCTTGGCGGAGCTAGCGAATCTGGCGATGACATCTTTCTTCCTACGCGGTCTTAAGTCTATGAAACGACTGGTACCTATAATCAACAGTGTGAAAATGAACAAAACATGTTTACCTTATTTTTCTCGCCAACGCTGGATGTTGTTTGCAGATTCGATGCGCGATAGAAAATGGGGTTTGCTCTGTCACGTGAAACGATTGGCAAATAGGGGTCGCATGTGGGTGGAGATTCTGTCAGGGGAAGAAACTGTATTTAGCCGTCGGTTGCAAAAGAGGGAGGAGAAGAACGGATAAGGTGAGAGAGTAGACTATGTTTAATTTCGTTGGGGAAGAGAAAAATAATGCTCTATATTATGGGGCTGTCCTATAAAGCGTGCTTACATTATGTTGGTTATTGCTCCAAGAGAATAATTTTTTGTAAATACTGTAGAATTTAAGCAAAAGTACATCAAAATGATATACTATTATCAGAAGGAAATGGTATGCCAGCAATTACAAGGCTACAGCAACAACTATGTTTTCAGTATGGCTGTTGTATCACTATTCAACTGCGAAACAAAGACAATTTCCATCGTCGTGGAATTACAACCATGCAATGCATGCTATTTGCAGCTTTCTGTGGGCTACATGAACGAGTAATGTAGAGGAACAGAAAGCCTTGATTTCTACATATTAAGTTCATTGTTTATTAGACACGAGAAAATAAACCGATTTACATTTGTCAAATCAGCGTATAAACCATGCTTTCCTCCTAGATGATAGTACTGCCACCAAAGTCTTCGCTAGCTGACCTCATCCCACACTGCACTGGCTACGCTCGATGCCAAATCCTGCACCACAGAATCTCCCTGCACACATTTCCAGTCATAGTTCATGAGGCTATCTACACGGAGGCAAAGCTTAGTAGATCAAGCTGTGATAGTGATAGCTGCATTACTTAAACCAATTAAAGCATAGATCGCTAATCATTGATTAGGCATAAGATACAATGTACAAATCCAGGCGCTCATTCGAGTCTTCGCTGTTAGAGCTGCTCATCAAAAGAGCTACAGACGAAACTCTCACTACCGAGAACTGGGAGTATATCCTAGAAGTGTGTGACAAGGTCAAAAGTGACCCAGAAAACGCTACGAAACAAGCCATTGGCTTCATTACCAAGCGCCTAGAGACCAAAGATGCCAATGTTGTTCTTCGTACTTTGGAGTTGTTGTTGTCGTTGGGAGAGAACTGCGGGTCAAGAATGCAACAAGAGATCGCCACAGATGCTTTCACCAAGGTTTTACTCAAGAAGTTGAAGGACAGAAAGTTACACGAGACGGTGAAGATTAGGATTGCACAGGTCATAGATCAGTTACATACCTCCTTCAAGTCTGACCCGTCATTAAAGCCAATGACTGATGCTTACAATAAAGTAAGGTCCGAGCACCCTCGCTATCTCAACAGTAAGGACACACCCAATAAGCCAGAGAAGAGAGAACTCGTTGTTGATGCCCTGAAAGAAGAGGAGGAATTACAGAGGGTCATGAACTTATCGCTTCAGGAATATGAGAGAGAAGAATTCTTGAAGAAACAGTTGAACGAGAAACCTTTACCTGATCCTTCGAAAGCCAAAGAAAACCAACCTAATAATAGAGAGAGGGAGCAACCTGCTATCAGTAAGGTTCGAGCAATATTTGACCTCGTTTCACACGAGCAGGATGAATTGTCATTTAAGAAAGGAGATATAATAACTGTAGTAGAGAAGGCATACAGAGATTGGTGGAGAGGGTCACTCTCAACTGGGGAGACAGGCATCTTCCCTTTGAACTACGTGACTCCTATCTATAATAAATCGCCAGAGGAAGTGACCCAAGAACTTCAACTTGAAGACCGATTGTTAAATGTTGAGCAGAAGAAGATAGATCGTTTATTGGCTCTATTGTCCGCTGCATCTTCTGGACATAACGACAACATAGATGACGAAGAGCTTGAATCCTTATATGGCCAAGTAAGTGGGTTAAGATCCCAATTAGGTACGCTCATAGTGAAGCACACTGTTCGTGAGAAGGAGTTGAAAACTTTAAACGATCAATTGGGAGTAGAAGATAAGGCATATCACGAGTTATTAAACAAGCTGATTTCGCAAATTAACTCATCCTATGCCCAAAATCCACAGGACATAGCTCCATATCCAACTGGTGGCCATAACACCGGAATTCCACCATTCCAAGGCTATCCAGAATATCCTCCTTCTTCTACTGCGCCATTACGAGAACAGCCCACAAGTGTTGGCTTTGGAAATTCGATATATGCACAGCCGCCCATGCACCAACAGCTACCACAGCAGCAGCCACCCCAGGACTACCTGCAATTTCTGAACATAAATAGGTTTCCAGAGGTTAACAACATGCAGTGATTGAGATTCATTGCATGGCTTTGCATAGTAACTTGACGGATGAAGTGTCACCGTTTGGAGAAGGCGATAATATGGCCATAGAGTATACTATTCTATTCTGTAGGGGATATACTTTAGAAGATAATGAGAACGTAAGCATAAGATACAAGCGTAACTGTAGACACCATATAGAGCAAGAGCATTAACCCAAGTGACTATCACATAGATGTGTTCCTAATACTGCTGTGTTATACATACTTATTACTATCATAATAATTATAATGCTATTATTGATCTACGAAGTGTACACCTCACAGTAAGTACTGCCACTACAAAACCTCAATAAATTTTGTAGAGGAGTCCGTGCGAAAATACAAACTGATTTTGACAAGTTACTGTAAACAGTTCTTCTAGAGCAAGTAGGTAACACGACATAGTATACTATATAACAGCGACACAAACATGGGAGACTCGCTCTACTCGCACAGAGAGGACCAGAATAACCAGCGTTTCGACCAGTTGGCACAGACGTTGCACCAGTTCCGTAATACCGTCAACAATGACATTCATGGGTCTATCCAACAGGAAAACTCCATATTGGATTCACTCAGCGACAGCTTCGGGCTGATGATGCTGCAGGTTAAGAGAACAAGCGGTGACTTAAGGACAGTGATGAACAGAAACGCCAGCTTGACAAGAATAGTGGGATTGATTTTGCTTGGGTTCTTTGTCATATGGATGTTATATAAACTTAGGTAAGGGAAGGTAGCATAATGCATAGATTGGTACTAACTAGACATATGTCATGTATAATTTGAAGATAATGGCTCATTTGAATAGTGTTGGCTGGAGATTGGTACGAGAGTTGCAAAATGGGGAACAAGAGTCGCATAGAGCGACCTGGTAGAATTGGCCGATGACTACAATTGAGTGCTACAAACTTTAATATCATGAGCTGCTTGGCATTACTATGTATGAAGACTAGCAACTTATTCAGGGATCAACTGAGAATACTTCATAACACGTCATTTCTACTGCTTGTGCACAACATCCGATCCCAAACGGTAGTTTCCAATAGCACTACCCCAATTGATCTTAGAACGAGTGATAGGCAATAATCTCCTCAAGTTCTTGAAGTATCTTTGGTTTAGCTCGTTGAAGTTCTCCACGATTTGCAAAGTGATCTTGTTCTCCACGTCGTTTATGGCGTTAACTATGGTGCTAGCCGTGCTTCCTGCCAACGATTCGTTGACCTTTTCGTTAAAGTTCAAACGCACATTACCATCCTCATAGTAATGGATATCTAACGTGACTTCTCCGACTAAGGATCCATTCTTTATAGTGTAGATAGACTTCCATTGGCCAGTGAAGTAGTTCTCACTATTCAATCTCTGGCCAATCACAATGACGACCAATTCACCGGCATCTTTAGGAATCAATGTATATGCGTAAGTAGAAGGATAGTGGTCTTCTCCGTACTGGATTAACTTCGTAGCCAAGTCATTGTAGTAGCTAGGGTACTGAACCTCTGGTTCGTAAGACTCAAAGTCAATGGCGCGCTGTGTCTTGAGATCGATGTTGAACTTTTTGTTGTTGACGAAGTCAATATACTTTGAGGAGTGGGGGTCTTTGTTATACTTGGAGGCTATGTATGTAGAGGAGAAGATGGCAGCGTTATTTTGGACATATTCTTCCAATGCCTCGTCTATAATAGAGGACGATCCTTGTTGGGAGAGAAGGGTGGACAAGTCCTTGCTTACGCCTGGTAATTCTGTAGCAGGAGCAGATTCCACGAGCGAATTGACAAGAGATTCCAACTTTATGGATGAAGACATGCTGGAGAATGTGACGATTGAGTTGTTTGGAAGCGCTTCGAGTACTATGGAACGACCATTCCATGTGGTTATTATATGATATAATCTCGGATTTGGCTTCTATTACGGTAGAATCGCAATCCAAATCACGTGTCAAACTATCATGCGGAGATACAAATAGTCGTACCAAGAGGTCCTACTGAATTTCTAGAAGGTGTCTTGGTGATAAAGAGAAGGACTACATTCAGTCTCTTCGTAAGTAATGACTTATTGGACAGACTTGGACAACAGGAACTTACTTCTTTGTCTCTTTGCTAGAGAAGTTTAGTGCTTTAGGGATATTCACTCAGTAGATCACAATTCCCATTTTACATCTCTCCAACTTAAGATAATGATACCATAGGCGTAACCATGAGAAGCACAATATTCTACTATGCGAAGTAGACTTTACGACGAAATCCTGTTGGTTTCGGGATTTCTCAATTCTAAATTCTCTCAGCCTAATGTTTCGATCAGGTATATATCAAGTTCTCTACAACAATGTTCGTATCTCCTTAAATTCTGCTATTCTACCTAATATGCTATAGATAACGCTATGACAACAAAAATGCACCGGCACCTTCATTAATGGCCTGAAGAAGTCTTTGTCTCATGAGTTGCTCAGAAGAGTATTCCGGAAGCTTTAGGTAGTTTGCACATGTCATCACACTAGGTAAGTAGTCATCATCCTTCAAGTCTCCTTCAGCGTGCTTTCTAACAACAGTCAATTCTGGACGCAATGCCTTGAAGCCTCCAATAGGCAACTTAGGAGCACCCGTAAGGAACTGAAGAAAGGCCCTTCTTTCTGTGTCAGTAAACTCCACAAGTATTTTGATCAAAGACTTAATGGCATCGGATTCCTTAGTATAACCATGATTGGCGCTAATCGCTGATGTAAGTGTATCGATAGACCAATCCTCCTCAGCAGCTCCAAATAACCCAGCAAGCTCTTCTGGCGAAAATATTATCAACGAGTTGACTGGGAATACCTTCGAAAATCCATCCATAAAGGCCTTAGTTTGATGCACAATTCCGGTATAAAGAGTTGATTCCAAAATTCGAGTAATGTATAACTCGAGATTAGAAGCATCTACCTGTATTTCACTTCCATTCGCAAATAACTCGAAGTCTGGATAACCTGGCAATTCGAAATAGAGCGATAGATCCTTGATGGTAGCTCCATCAACAATAATGGAATCACGATGACTTTCTTCCACTTGTGGGAATTGCTTTACATACTTATACAAATGTTCAAGCGAGTCTGCAAGTTCTGGATCAACTAGACGCAAGCTGGCAATATTAGCCATTTTCTTTAAGTTGCGGTGGCTAGTCTTTTGAGCTCCGTTATGGTTGAAATATTGTACCAATTTTAAGAAAACTGTATTGAAATTAAAGTCAACAATACGTGAATCCAATAAAGCCCTTGCAATGAATTTACCAAGGGAGGAGTAAAAGTATAGGACTTTCCTGCCATTTTCATTAGCGATTTGATGTTTATCCAACGGCGATGGGAAGAAACCTAAGGCATTTGAAACATAAGCTTCCTCCTCAGTGTTAGAGCTGTCGTTATCTCTCCACAATTTTAACTTTTTCTTTGAAAATTCCTTGGAAACTGTAGCGTAGAATTCCAAGGTTGGCCCCAAGCCTGAACCAACTTCGTCGAAGTACTCTATCTCCAAGGTTCCAGGTGTAGAACCATAGAGTCCCAAAACCTTTACGGCGCTCTGCAAGATCATCTTTCTAGAAATACGAACCTTGTGACGCGTGGGCCGTCCCAATTGAGCCCTTTGGCCACTGCTATTAGTTGTACTGTTATCATCATTCGACTGGTTGGTCCGTATTTGCCAATGGTGAATTAATCGAGAGTACCCAAATGAAGTCGACTGTAAGAAGAAGATTCTTGTTTCCAATGGAAAGATAAATGGGAATTGCTTTGTGACGTGGATACTCCACCCTGGAAGCGTTCCACTAGCAACAACCAATGGCTCTTCCAACTGTCTGTTCAATTTGACTGTAAGTTTCCAATTCATGAAGTCATTTTCAGGAATAACTACACCGTTATAAATGTTTCCCTTCACGAAGGCATTCATCTCAAACAACACTTTTAACAACTGAAGAGTATGAATCGTTGTTCTATCGTATATGTCAAGTTCGTTTTCCTTGATGTGGAAGCTGTAATTGAGCAACTTGGGCTCCTTTGTTACGGCAGAGCTTATACGACGGTAGGTAATGTTGTGCACAGCTGACCAGATTCTTGATGGATCGACAATCTCATCTGGTTTGCTTTGAAGTGATCTATATATCGCACCATAAATTGTGATCTCGTTGGGAATGGCTTCTCCATTTAAAAGGAATTCAATGTTGATGGCTGATTTCTTGCTATCTTCTTCATTTCCAACCGTATTGGCGCCATCTGAGACGTCCCTAATACCACCAGTAATCTCTTGCATGAACCGAAAACGTTGTTTGAGGAAAGTATCAACGGACTTGAATGTTGCAATTGCATGAACAGAAAGAATCATATTCTGCATACTAGGGGGCAATTTATCATCGCTAGTATCTCCTGCCGCAATCAACTTTAATTTGATCTGTTTAGCCATAATAGCTGTTTGAGAGGTGTCGTTATTCTGGAAATAAGATCCGATATTTGAAACATTTGTACTTCCCGAAGAGATGATTTCAAATGATTCGGACCTAGTAAGTGCTTCTTGTAATTTGGTCACCAAGAATGATGCAGCATCTTGATTTCTATCCACAAAAAAGACGGAAATAAAGGCTTTGTAGCAATCATTGAATTCAAATCCAAAATCGTATGATTCAGACGTAAAGATATGCGCCAATGATTCAATAATGCCAGATGAGATCAACTCGAAACTTGATATCTGAACCTTAGCAGATGCACCATTAAGAGCATACTTGAGACGTTCCCAAAGCTGCTTCCAGCTGTCGAAAGTGAGACTCTTCAAAACTCTTTGGTCTTTAAGCGTTGAGTCTATTTCGGATAAGATCTTCATATGTTCTGCAATATTGATAGAACTTCCACTATTCTTAGCCAACAGATACAACTGTTCAATTTGGGAAGCAACAACGGAAATTTTGGAAAGTACAGACTTGTTGTTAAGCTTGTACTCGTATTCCTTAGTGAACTCTGTATCAATATACTTATTGCTGTAGCTGGCAGAAATTGAGTGGATACGAACTGTACTTTCAGGCTCTGGAGTGGACTTTTCGATATTGCCATTAAGTGCATTAAGAATCATAAAGATATCATTTATTAAACCTTCACGTTCAAAATCTTGGAGGAAAGATTGTGGAGCCCTTTCGATTAGTACCTTAGCAGTGAGAAGTCCACTGAGTAAAAGAATGTTGGAGTTGAGCGATGACACATCATCTGTAGAATTAGAGCCATCGCGAGTCAGAGATTTGGATGATTCGTCATTTTGAACCTCGTCATCTTCATCGTCATCTTCATCGTCATCATCGTCATCATCTTCATCTTCGTCATCATCATCTTCATCGTCATCATCTTCTTCCTCGACATCATCGTCTTCTTCGTCTTCTTCATCAACTCCCTCGTTTTCTTCGTCTTTGTCTTCTTCACTGTCCTGTTCTCCATCGAAGTGGTCCTCTTCTTCATCTTCAACTTCTTCTTCAACTCCTTCGACTTCTTCCCCGTCTTCGTGCTCTTCATCGAAGAATCGTTCAACTTCCTCACTCCTCAGGAGCAAGCCCTCTCCTTCATCGCTGCTAACCATATCCTCATCCTCCTTTACAACAGGTGTGGCAAGCGTGGCCTTACGTCCCAGAAATTCCTTTCCAATCGACCCTTTGCTCTGGTTAGCAACCGAGGCTAAAATATTGGTAATCAACTCTACATCCTTAATTTTGCTGAAATCCTTTTCCGAGTTAAATGAAATGATACGAAACACATTAATAAAGACCTTTCGTCTGATCTCATAGTCCATTGTAGCCTGGAAACTGCTTATCAATAAGTGCCAGACATCATTGACAAATTTCCAGTAGTCTTTTGGTGAAATATCTTTACACAAACTGATTCTGGACTTATTTAGAGACTGTTTCTCTTCAAAGTCTTCATGATTATTTCTGAGGAAAGGGGTATCATTAGGAGTATAATTGATAGGCAATAAGTATTCTATGAGATTGAGAAACTGTGAAAGTAGTTCTTTAGGAGCAGCCATTAATGCTTCAATTGAAATTGTCTCAGAGAACTGCTTGAGTGGCTCATCTGCTTGGGATGACGTTGGAGTCATACTAGTCTTGGCCCTTTTAGCATATTTGTTAAGGGACTTTACTATGACTTCCCCAATAGCACATTCACCAAGTAAAATCTTGGAGATTTCGACAGAAGTGCTACTCAAAATTATCAACGACTTGATCAAACTTAAACAGGAGCTATAATTCAAAGCAACCTTCAGGGACTCATTGTCTGTCGAAGTGTTCAGTGACTTGTTGCAACTTACATATATAACCTGGGTCAAATTGTTCAATAAAAGCTCCTTGTTCAGGAAAAGGTCCTCAAGTAAGTCAGGTTTGGTCTTAAAGCTGATAATGATACGAGAAATTGTCAACCAAGCGTTCTCTACAACAACAGCATCAGTGTGACTCCGCACAACCTCCGAAATGTTATCCATGATATCCTTGACCTTTTGGAAGTTCGCCACAGAAATATTAGTACACGAGTTTGATACCACAGAAAGGCACTTTCTTTGGGCATGTATAGTAAGGAAATCCAAATACTGCAAACAAGCTATCAAACCATTGTTTGCAATAATACTATTATGCGAAATTGGATCTCTGGAAATCATTTCAAGAGTTTGAAGAGCCTGTTCAGTCAAATCTATATAACTGATCTCCATTAGCTTGCTGCAGAGCGCTTCAATGGCATGATTATTGAGTGCATCGTGAATGAAATCTTGATTGACTTCAAGGAAGTTGTACAAGCATCGGCAGGCTACAAGATGCAACTCAAGCTCTTCTGCCAATACAGGATCTTCCATAATATTCACAAGGCTCTTGGCCAATTTATGAGCTGGTATAAGTCTTTCTGCAGTTATTCCATTCATCATAAGTAACCGCTCTGAAAGTTCGTTGAGAGTTTCAAGAATGATATAGGTATCATCACGTTGGTTCAAGTTATTGATGAGGGCGTCCATTTCTCCGTTATCACGACCACCACCCAATCCACCACCAAAGACTATGCCTCCTCCCATCAAGCGCAGGACCACATCTACAAAACCTTGTCCACGATCAGCTGTCGAAAGGGGATTTCTTGTGCCACCAGAGAGGGCTCCGATGGCACGAAGAAACTCTGGTCTTGGATCGTCTCCGTCCATGTCATCATCATCCCCGTCATTGCCGTCCGTATCGTAAGTGCTGCCGCCACCAGAAGTGTTGGTATTATGCTGAAGTCTCGCACGAGACTGGATGAGTCTTCTAAGGAATGCAGCTGGTTCTATGCCATCGATATCAATGTTATCTTCGTCATCGTCGTCATCATCTCCATTGTCATCCTCATCTTCATCTTCGTTGGCTCTACTATGAATTTCTTCCTCTTCGTCAAATAAGTGATCTCGTTGGCTCAGTCTTCTTCTTTGTGCCTGTTCCGATAATATTCTCAAGGAGTCATCTTCCTCATTATCGCCATCATCTGACTCTTGGTCTTCATGAGCTGAGTGGTAGATGTTATCCGTGTGATTTGAGGATGACATATGTTCAATATCGTGATCTTCAGGATCCTGTTCTGGATCGAGCATGTCGGAATCAACCTGGAATGGAGGATTAGTGGGCATGACAGATATGTGTGATGAGGACTTGTGGAGAAGTTTCAATGCAAATGGGTATAAATTATACTTCTACGAGTCGTTTCTTAGCAGAGAGGCAATAAATGTGAACAAGTTTCAAATTGTTTGCTCTTTTGCTGATTTAGAAAATTGGATTGGAACTAATTTCTCCAATGGCTTTTATAACTACTGCAACACTTTCACACTAACGATTGGGACCTAGAGTTTGTGTCTGCCTAAAGTTGCAAGTGTCGTATCAGTGTTAACCTATAAATCGCTAGATAATGAAGGCGACAGGAAAGGAAGAATTGTCCGGTGTGGCAACGGAGAGAAAAAGTCGCAGGCGATTTGTGATATTTTTGCGACTATTGCGTTATTGCTGCAACTTCCCGAAACAGAATAGAGGAGGAGAGTGGGAGAGTGGGCACGGATTAGTATGGGTAGGAAATGCTGGTGAAAAGTATGGATAAGGGATAGAAGGCAGACTGGTTAAAAGATCAGGAGTTGTACTGTTGGATAAAAAATTGGGTGTTTTTGTCGAGGGTGGCGGAAGAGGACCCTATTAAAAGTGCACTTGGTTGCAATCAACGGATTTGCAGCAATGGACAGTAGGCTACAGGCAGCGAAGTCATCTAAAAGTTACCCAATGCGTATATATATGAATTATACGGAAAAATATACAAAAGCTACTAATTTACAATAAATATCTGAAGTCTGGAGAAATGTTGGAGTAGTCGTTTCCCTTACCCAACTCTCTTTGCCAGTCCATGGTACCGTTGACAATCTTCTTGTTCAAGGACTTCAATTTGTATCTCAAGGCTACAGCAGAAAGAATAGCACACAAGATAAAGGCACAGTTACACACAAAGGCGGTTAAGTATCTTGGAGCAGCACTAGATGGGTACAAGTAGGAGTTCCAAATCGAGGTCGAGTTGGAGATACAGTTCATCAAGGCAATGGCAACAGCTCTCTTTGCAGGTGGTCTAGGGGTACAGTTAGACATCCACGACAAGATGGTGGTGAAAGAACAGTACAATGATGGAATCATGATACACATGGCGAAGTAACGAGCTCCCGTGTTCAACGTCGATGCAGAAATAATGAATGAGATTAATGCAATAAGCAATGGAATAGTGACATGTAAGAATCTCTCTCCTGTTTTATCAGCATGTCTAGCCCAAAGGAAGGTGGCCACCACTGCAATACAGTATGGAGGGGCTGTCAAACATAAAGTGGTGGTCTTGTTGAAGTTCAAGGTTTGAACAACTGACGGGAAGAAGTTAGTGACACCACAGGCTGCAACCAAGAAGGTCAAGGTCAAAGTAACTAACCAAACCTTAATATCCTTGACAGCCAATGACAAACCACTCATTGTTGATTCCTGAGCAGCTTCATCAGAGTCACTGGTACCGACATCCCTTCTCAATTTCCACTGGATAATGTCCTTCTCTTGTTGGTTTAAGAACTTGGTGTTGGAAGGATTGTCTGGTAAAATGAAGTATGCGAAAGGTACTGAAGCAACAGTAATGGCTCCCTCAATGAGGAATAAGTATCTCCAGGATCTTAAACCTCCCACTCCGTCCATGTTATCCAAAATACCAGCAGCGATTAATCCAGACCAAGCACTACTCATCAAACTACCAGAGTAAAGAATAGAGTTACGGAAAGAAAGACTCTTTCTGTCGTACCAGTTAGAAAGGGTTGCAAGAGCAGCAGCAAAGAAACCAGACTCCACAATACCCAAAAGAACTCTAACAACAAGTAAACCGTGGTAGTTCTTCACTGCACCTGTGCAAGTAGAAATAATACCCCAGACAGTCATGATACTGGTAATGTATAAGGAAGGTCTTCCGAGCTTGTTCAACAACATGTTAGAAGGAATCTGGAAAAGAATATATCCAACGAATAAAATAGAAATACATGTTTGATACTGAGTTCCGACCAATCCTAAATCCTTTTCTAAACCACCCAATCTAGCAGAAGCAATATTGTTACGATCCAAGTAGTTCAAGATATAAATGTAAATTAACATAGGCATCAATCTCATATCAATTTTTCTGGTAGTCTTCTTGTCCAAGGTTCTCAACTCATCTTGAGTTAAACCTTGAAGAGACTCTGGGAGATCGAAATATTCGAGTTCTTCTTCAGCATTTTCATCGAGTATCTTCGAGTCGTCGATTTTGTCAACCTCAATATGGGAAATTCCATCAGCTTTAGTTTTTTTGTCAATCTCAATATGAGATACTTGGGATTTATCGAATGACATGTTAAGTATGTTGAAGGAACGAACAGACTACAGTTTTCAAGAAGATGAATTAATTTGCTTTTTATATAGTCTGTCCTCCACACCACTTCTCCAGAAAGTTGGGAACAATCTCCAAGTACAACAATTTTCTGATACAACGTACTGCAAAATATTATTATCCTGGATACATGGTTATGCACAAGGATAATTTGATTTTGTTACCTCAAGATAGCCGTACGCCGTATTCATGACTCCTTGGAAGTAAGACATGCACAATTACTTAAAACTTTTCTACTTTGTGGAGAAGACATCTTCTTTGAGCTTCCCAAAAAGAGATTCATTAAACTTCCTTTAGTCGTATGACCAGAGATCGTGGAGAAACTCATCTTGATTATACATGGGTCCTCCAAATCTCGGAAAAAGTGGCAGTATGAGCGCGGCAGGTAAACAAAATATTTCAAAATGGGGAATATTTTCTTGATGCGCCTGAAGTTATTCCAGGAGAAGTTTGGGGGAGACAATGAGTGGGGGATTCCTCCACGGCTTTTAATAAGTAGCAAGTGGATTAGTCTCCAAAGCAACATGCTATACGTGGGGAACATGTGTGAGGCAAGGGGGAAAATTTTCTATTCTGCAGTCTGCCCCACCCCCAAAGTCTAATTTAGCCAACAATGCAGAGTATTGTACAACCTGCTTTCATCATGACTTCTTTCCATGGTGGACGGAGAAATGTCTGCACTGTTACACGCGTTGAGAAAGTTGTATTTTCCCGGGAATTATCCTGCAAACCAATACAGCGAATCACGGCGACTCACGCTGGTCGTTGGTAGATGAGAGAAGAGTTCAACAGTCCTTTGTTACGCTACATGACTCCACACCAGCCCCGCTTTCCTCCAAGTATCTACAATTACGACTGCCCAAGAATTTCTCTCATTGTTCTTGAAACTGTGAAAATATGCTCTGTTTTATCGATGGCTACCCAATTGTTTGGGAACCGGAGGCAGCTTCCGTCTTTCGGGTATAGATATAGACAATCAAATTCGAATCACGGGAATGGAGTGCCCATTTACGAGAATTCGTCATTTTTGGTATAGCAAATGTACGGGAAAACTTTCTTCCTCACTGCATTGGGTGCAAATGACGCAGCAAATATATACCACCTTCTCTATGTCGAACAGAAATGAATTATTTCACCAATCACTTGCCATTTTTCTTATTGTAGGCATTGTCTTCGGTTGACATATCTATACCATCAATACGTACCACGTCATACTAACACACCGTGAATCATGATGCATCCACAACACAACGCCTATTATCCTAATAATCCTCCCACATAGGTTTCAGCCCATCACTCTAAATCGAGTCACGTGACACATTTTCACCACCTCATTTCGTCTTCTCTTTGAGAAACACTAAGAGATTGTCAGTAATCGGCTGCAAGGACGAACCAGACAGGAAATAGCCATGACTGAGTGGGAGCAAGCCACCGACGCGGAGGGGCGGACGTATTACTACAACTCGAAAACAAATGAAACTAGTTGGACCATTCCAGAGTCGTCAGAACAGTCTGCAACATCGGGTTCTAGCTGGCAAGAGTATACCACAGACGAAGGAAAGAAGTACTACTACAATGAGACTACAGGAGAAACAACCTGGGAGGTACCCGAGGAGATAAAGAATGCTCAAGCAGTGAGTGGTACTGGGTCTGGTACGAGTCAAGAACAATTGGCTGCTTCTGTAGCGAAATCTTCAGAGGAGACCGAGAATGACAAAGAGCTTGCTTTACAGGCAATTAAACAATACAAATTGGTCAACCCACCAACGTATGCTTCGTTTGAGGATGCTAAAAATGCATTTACTGAGTTATTGCGTACTAATAAAGTTGATTCTACATGGCCCTTTCAGTCAGTAATGTCTAAGCTCATCAAGGATCCAGTGTACTGGGCAGTTCCTGATGCCTTGGAAAGAAAGAAATTATATGATGAGTATCTACTCACACGATTCAAAGAGGAGTTGTCAAACAAGTCATCATTGGCGGAAAATTTTGAGAAGAACTTTATCGAAGAATTGAAGAAGTTCGAGGAAAAAGGTAAACTCAAGTGGAATAGCAGATGGAAATCCATTAAGAACTTATTAATAGAGGAGGACAATGCCATCTACAAGCATACAATCTTATCAGATGCTGAAATTGCTGACATATTCTACAAATACATAGCGAACCTTAAGACAGCACACGAAGAAGGTCTCAAGAAGGAAAAAGAACGTGCTTTATCGGAACTTGAGTCTTACTTAACCAAAACCAATCCATCAATTGTGTCCGACAGTAAGAATTGGGTGGAATTATATGGCAAGCTTCAAGATGATCCTCGTTTCAAAGCAAATAAGCATTTTGATGTTCTCAGTAAATTAGATCTTCTAGAGATGTACGAAACAAAAATCTATCCAACCATCATTAAAGGTATTAAAGAAGACTTAGAAATAATCCAAAAGAGCAATTTGAGAGCCGACAGAAAAGCGAGAGAAAATTTCAAGCAACTTTTAGGTACACTTAAGATAAATGCCAACTCCCACTTCAAGGACTTCTTAACAAGATTCGAAACAGAGGATGCATTTATAGAAATCTGTGGAAGAAATGGATCTACGCCCGTGGAGCTTTTCTGGGACATAGTAGATGAAAAGAATCAATTGTTGAAGTTGAAGAAGGACTTAATAGAAGCTGTCCTTCTGGACTTGAAGAAATCTGATCCATCTCAAAGTAAAGGCAGGATACTTTCGTCCAAGGAGACCTTTTTACAAGTCCTTTCAGGACTCAAGGATGACGAGAGAATTGCAAGCTTTGAAATAAAAACATCAGGAGAGACTGAAGAGGATAACGAGATAGAAATAATATATGATACCTTGAGAAGGGAGTATCATTTACAGCAAGAGAAGAGAATAGAAAGGCTCTTAAGAGATATACGGAATTCGATTGACGAAGTGGCAGAACAAATTTACTATCACTTAGAGGACATTGCATCTAGAACTCCTCAGTTTGTTAATGACGAGATTCAGGGAATATTTTCCACGGTGAATGGTGGCGTCAGAAAATATACCATAAGTGAAAAATTAGACCTCAATGTTATCAAGAAGCAATTGCGAAACTTCAGTGCGTTTGAGAGACACGAGATGTTGTCCAAATCTCACTATGAGGCGGTATTCACACCAGATAGCTTTGACCTGATAATCAATGTTAACGTTCGAAAAATTCTAGAGACTTTCCTAAAGGTGGCAGAGAAGAATGCTTCCAGGAAGAGAACAACTCGCGAGCTAGATCCACACGAAGATACCCAAGCCTCCAAGAGAGTTAAGGGAGATGACGAGAAACCCAAGCACGTACCAAAGAAGAAACCCGTATTATTGAACTACTAAGGGGTCTAGAAAATCGATATGTTACATATCATACATAGAAGGCTAATTAGACGAAAGTATTGCGGTTTACCATTTGAAGACGACAAGATTCACCACATGTAGTAAGAAAGGGAGCTATCCCACTTGGTTTTCCACAAGAAGAGCCCTGACTTCATATACAAATAGCCAGCGAGCAACTAATGACTTCATTTCTTACCGCCTCTCAACAATCAGAAACTCACTAACCACACCAGCAATCATATACTAACCACTTCCCAGCTCTCTCCTCGTAATATCTGTTTCATCGGAAAATTCACTTATATCTAGCCCGTCAACTTGACCTAAACCAAAGAAGTGTAAATACACCGAAACTGCTCCCACAACCATTCACAAAGAACCCAACCCAACTCAACTCTTAACCATCCTCCTCCTACTAACAAATCACCAGCGCTACCATATAGACATCACTGCTCCTCCTGACGCTGTCGTGCACCCACCAATACAACCCTCACTCTCCAATACTTTGGAAGTGGAGATTATGACCAGTGGTGGCTAGTGGTTGGTGATGAAGACAGATACAATTGTGACTGGTTCGAGTTCAGAGTAGTCGGAGTAGGATAATTCGGAACAGAGAGGAAAATGGTGAGTTTGATTTTAAGAAATATGCAAGACACAGGTGAAGGAGATGGATCCAATGCATTGATATGTCTGAAGTGATGTTGAATCCTCGAATAGGTGAAATATGTGGATATGGCAGCAAAGAGGACAAGAAAGAAGATACAAATCGGATTAAAAGGCAATTGAAGGGACCGAAAGATGTGTATGGAGGATTTGTACGAAGTATTCGTGAAGAATTGATAAACTGAACGTATATGTTCAGCAGTCCGTACTACGATTTGATGGCTGTGCCAAGTTGAAGAAGTGTCCACTATCCGATGATGCCATTGTTTGGGCCAATCGGGAAACAGGCACAATAAAATGCGGTGTTAGTTAATCATCCTGGATTGCCATTGAATGATTATTCATTAACGAGATGATAAATACGCTTTCCTTATCCTGTTGGTGTGATGAAGCCCTATTCACATAGTATTGGCTGAGTAGGGTCGATCTCATATGATTCATACTTCTTATTTGTACAATAAGTCAGGTACCTTCCCCAATATGTATCTTTTCACGCTTCTCGTGATACCTCATCTTGGTAATATCTGTGTCTTCACTCGCATCATCAAAAGTTCATAATACTAACTATACCGCAGTCACAATCTTTAAAACCATACTTGACGGCAGTCAGATCTTCGTTAACTGCAGCAATATGTTTAGAAGACTTCTCGTCTCAACTAGTAGAGAGACACAACAGACCGGAAATAGAGGTCGATAACACCCACAACCCGGAGTTGATCTTGAACCCCATGGTGATTGCCAGAAACGAGAACGAAAAGATCTTGATTGAGCCTTCCATCAACTCTGTCAGAGTATCCATCAAGATTAAACAAGCAGATGAAATAGAGCAGATATTGGTCCACAAATTCACCCGTTTCTTGACATCCAGAGCCGAAAGCTTCTTCATATTGAGAAGAGTTCCTATCAAGGGTTATGACATTTCGTTTTTGATCACCAACTTCCACACAGAACAGATGTTGAAGGACAAGCTTGTTGATTTCATTATAGAGTTTATGGAGGATGTGGACAAGGAGATCAGTGAGATGAAGTTGTTTTTGAATGCCAGAGCAAGAGTGATTGCAGAAGCTTACTTGACACCATTTGATTAGCATTAAAGGAGAAAGTAGTATAGATAGCATGATATTGTAAAATGAATCGAATGAACAGAATTAAATGAAACAAATAAAGTTATACAAACAGTAAACTCCAAGTTGCTAACTAAACCTCGATATATCCATATAAGTTCAACATTATAACCACGTATACTAGTGCTTTTATTAAGTCTTATCTTAATTAAGCGCCATCTAACAAAATGATCCCTGTCTTCGATCAAAACCTTTATTTCAATCTACATAGTGATCACTATCAAATTACTCTAATATTACATATAGCATCAAACACATCGTGAACCAATCAGATCCGTCATAGTCACCGTTAGTAGCCACTGCTCTGTGTTTCACCAGGCTCATCTCAAATATAAATACAACTCCTGAGCGCAAAGCTCTTAGACTTTCATGGCCAGGAACCGTTGGATAAAGTATCATTATTATATTATACATGATGTGAAGAAATAAAATTAAAAGTTGAATAGTACAGTTGAAAGAAGACTCTTCTTCCATAAATTGTAAATGATTACTAGAATCATTTCAAGGGAATTGTGATTTGTTGTCTATTTAACCCTCTCGTTAGTCTCTGGAACAGTAGCGTTGGAGAAGTTTCTAGACGTGTTGCGGTTGTCATGAGGACTATTAACTCTGGAATTTCTTCTGTTTGGCGAGTTGCTGTTCAACGAAGTATCGACAAGTTCATTCGTGTTGCTGTTACTTCTAGAAGCAATTCCAGATGGTTGTCTGGGTTGCTTGAGGACTTCCTTGGGAGAGAGTCCCTGCGACGATTGCGGAGAGTTCACAATAAATTGTCCACCTCTAGAAATGGTCTGTTGGTTAGGTGAATTGGACCCTTGGTATCCACCTTGGTTCTGGTTATAGGGGGGATTTGAATACGTGTGTGGTGAGGAGTATGGAGAATTTCCTTGTTGCTGCTGGTTATTAGCTCTAAACTGTTGCTGAGCTGGCGCTCTCATCCTTTGACTGGTATTGTTATTAATGTTAGTGGAATTATTGCTGTTACTGGAATACATTCCAGGCTCAGCACTACCAATGTTGCCATGACCACCACCATAATGTTGAGGGTTTGAAGGTGGAGCATAGGGTCCATTATGAACATTGGAGGATGGAACCTGTCTTTGTTGGTTTAAGCGCTGATAGTCAACGGTTGGAACATTAGGAACAACCATAGGCATATCAATGCCATCGTTCAATAATTCAGGAATATGGTTAAGAACCAAGTCCAACTTGGATAGAGCTTCTCCTACTTGGTCGAATCCCTTTGATGATATTTTTAAGATCCATCTGTAATTGTATATCTGATCCCTGTAGAAATCAGCTTCTTCTTTGGTAGGTGACGACATGAAAAGAATGGCAGCAAATGTTCCGATAAGAGTGAAATTGGATGAGGATGAAGAATGCCAGAATGAGTGTATGTGTTCTGGCTTCAAATCTCTCACAAACTCTATCGATGCTAGCAATCTAGTCTTGGCTGCAGTTCTACACACTGTGATCAACTCTTTGGGAGGTGGATTTCCAGCAAGGACTTGCTGGTAGATTACTGTAGCAATCTTACGGTGCAATGTGAGCTCAGTGGCAAAGTAGGCCAATTGCAAGTACCCATTTGAGCACAATTTACGTGGTTGAACAGAACTCATCTGAAGTTCAATGGGAAGAGAATGGTACCAAGTTCTTAACTTTAATTGAAGTGGTTTTGCTAACTTCAACACCTGGTTTACTTCGGTGATGTCAATCATGGCTCTCATGGAATAAAATTGGTCAATAATGTCTGACAAGATCATAGATAACTCGATCAAGTTTACAAATATCTTCTTCCCATTATCAATATCAGAAGAACCCTCTTTAAGGTCACCATCACCATGTTTTTCGGGAAAGTCCTCTTCTAAAAGCGAAACAACAACCCAGTTGCGTTCATTAATATGCGTAGGACGTGCGTGTTTTAACGAAAGCCACTTATCTTCCATGTATACAGCCCACGCTAATCTTTTTCTAAGTCCTCTTTCCCATTTTGGTAACTTCCAATTATTGCAATCAAGTCCAAGGCCCAATTCCTCAGCTAATGCAACTACTTGTGAGCTTAACACCCATTCACTATAATCAGTATCACCGATGGATGCATTGCCTGGATTTGTACCAGGTCCTTGGTTAGCAACAGTATTGTTACTATTGGCAATTTTACTCGACTGAATTATGTGCTTGCATTGTAAAAGCAAGAGTCCAGCCTGAACAGCACTTAATTTCGGCCTTTTTAAGATCTCTAAGAAGTAGTTATTGAGTCCAATCTTCAAGATCAACTCCACATTTGGCTTAGGAAACTTGTTCAATTGTGGATCGTAATCCCACCACTGAATGGCTAGCACATAAACGGCTGCTAAGAGTGGAGCACTGAACTCTCTATGTGTTCTGGAATATTTCTCCAAGAATACCTTCTTATGCAAAATAGGATAGGATGGATGGATGATTCTGAAGTATAGGTCAATCAAAATCTGCCCATGAGGGGCAATGAACTTTTCTATGGTATCTACGTCGTTCGACATAGTCTGATAGGACTGTGGAGACTGGTCGTCCTTAAGCACAAACTGTGCCTTCTCACTCACTTTTCGAAGAGAAAGTGTACTACTGAGATTTATTTGACCAATTTTGCCTACCGAAGCACTGTTAGGGGACACCCCTCGGCTATTACCATCACTGCTTGTTGCATTGGAATTATTCTGGGAGTCAATAATCAAGTTAAGGAGGTTGATATCAAAGAGATACGATGTAGGACCAACGTAGAAACTAGACCTTGGAAATTGTAAAGATAGGGTTTTCTTCAACAACGAGTTGTTGATAACCGAGTAGTCTTGGATTGGAGCGACATCCCGTATAGGAACATTGGGAGCAACTATGATGGACTGATCATTCTGAAGTAACGTCAAATTTGGGTTGGTTACCGGTTCATCTTTTCTATCCATCTTTCTTTTGGACAAAGGTCCATTATCAACATCAAGAGGTTTGCGCTTCACAGCCAGGGAAGTATAGGTGCAAGTCAAGGATTTGGCTTCGCACTGAACACAGTTATTTGTGTCTGGTATTATCACGCACTTTGTTTTGCGTCTTCTACAATGATCACAAGGTCGTCTTTGCTTGGTTGTTTTAGGAACGTTTGGCGTTGAAGCCAGAGAATTAGTAGCCCCGGTGGACTGAAAACCATTATTGCTGCTGGGACCATTGCTGATAAGTTGACTATTGATCTTACTATTGTAGTTGCTCTGGTCGTTGATGGATCCCTCCTTGATCTGGTTCGCTTCTTGTAACAACTGACTGTTAGTGCTCTCATAGTTGTTGCCTGTGATGCTTCCTTCTGGGTGTATGCTGTTCTGGTACTGTATGTTCTGGATGATCGAGTTGGTGTTGCCAGCGCCCAATGACGAGCTGTGGGGCAAAGGTCCACCGGGAAGGTCTATGTTGTACAACATATCAGATCCTGGGTCCATGAGAAGACTCGAAGCCCAGTTGGAGTCGAGATAGTTGTTCGGAGATTGGTCGAACTCGTGAGTGGCGCCGCCATAGTTATCATGAGCGTCATCATAGTTTTTGTCCATGTTATTGATTCTGTTCAGCTCGTTGGAATAAGCGCCATGGTCGTTGTGGTTACCAGCAGACGAACTGGGATTGTTATCTCTCGGTTTCGCAGAGCCGGCGTTCTTGTTTGACATGGCACGGTCAGAGGAGTTGTCTCCATTAATAGTGGTCCTCGAAGCACCGGCTGGTCCCGATTTCGGCTGGGTTGCTGGTGAATGCTGGAGTTTGGCCTGATTCACTGGGTCAGGTTTCTGGCTGGTGTCAGCTCCACTCATTTTCTACCTAGAGCACGCTGTCAGACGCCGAAAGTTTGTTACTACGACGCTACGGGGGTGCTGGCGGAGTCTATGTGGTCAGCACGGCGAAATGCAAGCTGGGGATCTGGCTAAACCGGTGGTAACTACGGTCTGTCTCACTATCCATAGATAAGTGGAACCGTAAATTTTTTATTTGCTTGGAACTAAGGCGCTAAAGTGCAATGTTAGGCTGAGGCAGGATTGCAGGTTAGCGGGGAGGAGCCAGGGGATAGAGGAGAGGGTGTGGATGATAGGCGGGAGAAAGCTGGCGAAAACGGTGGAAATTAGCGTGGGGATGGAGCTATGAGCTGGGGTAGTCGAATGGAGTGCTTTTCACTGCAGGAGGTTAGCTAGGGGCCAGAATCCCTCAATGGTAGTGGTAGTAGTTTCAGTCCCATGTAAATCCTTAAGTGTGCGATTTTTTGGAACCAGACAGTTTTTCCGGTTCGAGGAATTTTGCACCCGTCCGCTCGGTGTTCGGTGAACGGCAAACGGCGGAAGAGGATGTGGAGGTAGGAGCCACTTGGAGACGGGGGGTTGTGAGCAGGAGAGTGGCAGTATTCAATGGAGGTTTAAGCTTCGTAAAGAATTAGGGTTGGGGATCTGTGGGGAGGTGTCAAGTGCTTTGGAATAGGAGCTCTCTCCGGGGTGGTGAGCACAGGCAAGAGCTTTTGGTGAGAGCATTTTATGGGAATCGGTCGAAATGCTTGTGTTTATACTACGAGTAACGCTGGATAAAGATGGAAAGCGGGAGAGCAATCCAAAAAGTGGTTTAAGAGGGCCTGTTTGAAACTGTCCATCGAGATCAAAACTAAAGTACTCCATCAAAACAATCTCCAAAGCGTCTCGTCTCTCCTTTTAACGAGATGACTTAAAATACAAACATGGTAGCGCTACAGTTCAGTATACCCGTTAGAGTGTATTAAGGTTATACTACACCATTTCACAGTTAACACAGTTGAAGATAGTGGGAGCGCTCTAGTATTATCTCCCCGCCGAGTATTTCTCCCTCACTGTCTCTTCTCCCAGAAATCTCCCCACAAACCTCGTATATAGTCAATCTCCATTGATCAAAACAGGCATCTGAAATTCTGCACACTACAACATACGCCAAAGATCTATAGAATTGTGATTGCAACTCTATTATTCTTTGCAGTTCTGAAGTAGAATCTGGCATTTTACAGTGATATTATTGTCAAGTAATGCGATTGGTAATCTGGAGAGTTTCTGAGATGAGCGACAATGGTAAAAGCCGATAAGAACAGTGGAAACGATGCGCTATCGGACTACGAAACAGAAGAAGTCGATATCTACGACCAAATCTCTATCCGGAAGAAGGTCGATAAAAAGCGAGGTATTCGAACTAGCAGTGATCTTAAGAGCAAAAACAGGCATGAAAGTGGTCATAATGGCAATAATGAGTCGAGTGAACAGCATCTGACGCCAGCAATCACTCCTACGTCGATAGCGAAGAGCTCTATTAAGGATGCTATCCAGAGAGCTAAACTGCGATTGAAAAAGGCACCAATGGCTCCATTTCTGATTTCTCACCCTTCTGAAGCGTCAACTGGTGCTGATTTGTATGAAGAAGTCGGTGACTCAAGTGGAAAAGTCATGCTATTGAGCGAAAGAGTGGAGCAAATGAATATAAAGCTTCAGCAATTGAAATCAAAGAATGACTTTCTCCCACAAGTCTCGAAAGACGAGCCTTTTTACAAAATACTGGCTAAAGAAAGGGATATCTGTGATGTTCTACTCGAAAACTTCGAGAATTTTGTAATATATAGACTATTTGAACTCCAGGATATCCAGTTCTCTCAGTCAGTACTTCACATATTCAGGCTCTTCCTCTTCGCTGTGAAGTTCCAACAAGAACTGTACTTCGACGCCACGTACCGCGACAAGTTCATAACCATCCTACGTCAGCTAATCACAGTTAATGATCATGTCAATAGCCAGTTCAACCAGAAATTTATTCGTGAAAACTACAAATTATCTATAAGTAATGACAGTGGTGGAAAGTCAGTGCCGGGGAAGTTGTCACGGACCGTGAAGAGTATCAGCATTCCACCAATAATCTATAAGCGTTTGGGGGTGCTGCCTCCGCCATAATTGACTCAGTGAGCTTTATTATGGCATAAATGGAGTCATAAACGAAGTTCATGGTACGAGTTTGTCCGGTGATATATTCTTAATAGCATTCCATATTTTTATCCAGTTACACCAGAATTCATTTTCACATCGTTTGTAGACCTATCTAATTATCGATGGATGAATATTCTCTCTTTCAAGTTATTCCAAAATCCCCGATCATACACATTAATCAAGTCCTTTTCAACAGACTCTATCTTGCGTAAGTTGTAAAGAGGCAAGTTGGCACTGTTGATGAGTATCTCGTTGTTTTTAAGGCTGATGAAAACTTCTTCTCCTGATTGCAACTTCACCTTTTCCACGTAGGTTTCATTGTCTATTCTGTTATTCTCGATCTCGTACAAGGCTCCTATCCGGACGAAGTATTCTATGTCGGACCACTTGTCCAACTCGTTAGTGGTTACCCCCAAATACAAGTATCTTAAATGCAATGCCGTGAAGATGGTGGTGATACATACGAAAATGGAACAGAGAAGAAAGAACACTCCTGTGATCTTATTCACTGCATTCGTTGCTACAATAATGTTCCAGAACAGCTTTCCCCACCGATGTTTTTGAGATAGAAGCACAGTTCCGCAAAGGTATGAACCGTAGCCCAAAAGATTGATATTTGCAAACAAGAAGAGCAAGAACCACTTGTAGTTGTAGTAGCCAACGCAGTTATTGATCCACACGCAATGGTGGTCAAAGAGCAAGACACAATGATCACAGGTGGAGCAATGCTTAGAACGGGCTGGTTTGACTATGTGACAAGTAGAACACATTTTGTTATCAAAGAAGATCAATTGGTTGTTCTTGAACTTGCTTGTATCTGTGCTGGTTGTGATTTTCCCCGGATCAGAGCAAACTGCCAAGGCTGTAGCCAAGTATACCAAAGCGATGGTAAAGTACATATAGTATCGTACTAGATCGGACTTGAGGATGGTGAACAAAACCGGAGTTGTTTTCACGAGGAAGTTGTAGATGCACACGGAAACCACTGCCATGTACGCCGTTGGAACGGTGTAGCCAAGCCATAGCTGGAGCTTATTGTTGAAGTAGCGTTCGTTGGCGGCTCTGTAGAGCCGTACGACGCTTAGCAATGCCAATCTTAGCTTATAAATGGGAGTTCCTCGGAAGTTGGGCAAGTCGCCGAAGATGACAATGGCCGAGATGATGCCCGAGAGCACACATAGTATGAGGATGAACGAGAAGAGCGAGATCATCGCATGTCACCAGGTCTAACTGTAGCGTGACGAGATGAGCCGAGCTGAGATGAACTTACTGAGACAGTGGAACAAAAGTTCACTAATTTGCTCAGTAAAACTGCTCAGCAAAACGGTAACGGTAGTGAGAGATTATTTTAGGCAGTCGAAGATCTCGCTCTAAAAATAGCGACGGTGGTGCAGTATGATGTTCGGGTGACAGGCAGAGGAATCTTGACAGAAATCAGCGGAAAGCAATGGGGACGCGGTGCGTTTAGTTGTTGTGGTGAGAGTGGTGAAAAAAGTGGTTAAAGCGTTCTTATATAGTGATATGCTAGTAGGAATTTGCACCAATAGTAGGAAAATGGCTATGGATCGTACGTTTGATCGTGCGAGGGACTGAGATTGCCATTAATAGGTGATGAGAGCGGACAGAGCAGACACGTAGCAACGGATGCGAAATATGAGTTTCTGAGCGATAGCGATTCCGTAGACGTAGGATACTTAATATCTGATAAGATATCATGGAAAGGGGGCTCCGAGTGGCATACGAGAGGGGCTTATTGTGAACAATTGAACGTTCCCAGATAGCTAAAGAGCAAGTAATGCTAAGCAGAGTGCAATGAGAAATGGGTGCAATATTTCTAGTGAGGGAGCTGTACATACAATTAGATGTATCTCTTTGAATGGCGAGAAATAGGACATGACATTAGTCATGTGTCAGAGAAGACATTGAAGAAGATAGGCCGCGTATGTTATCTCTTGCGTTGTAGAGATGAAGTGGAGAGCTATAGATGAAGTGGAGTTATATGAAGTGGAGATAACTAGTAATGCTTCTCTCAATAGATGAACAATAGATGAAGTCATCGGCAAATAGGGATGAAGTGGAGATAACTAGTAATGCTTCTCTCAACAGATGAACAATAGATAGAGCCATCGGAAAATAGAGTTTCCTCCTACTTGAACCGTGCCGAGATAATATTGAAGGCACGTACCGAGACAAAGTTTTCCGGATGCAACAACACATAAAATATTGAGCACACCTCTCGAATTCGTACCCATTTTACCGAGTGTTGGCTCGCTCTTATTCGTTGCCAATACCAGGTAACTCTGCCCAGTTGTAAGACGTGGTTCCATTGTCACAAGCCACGAAACTGCCACCAACCAAGGAGAGTCGACAAGAACAGAACCTCTGTGATGCACAATTTCACCTTGTGAAACGGGGTTGTACGCCGTCCCCAAGCAACCAACACAAAACCCAAAACACCAGAACTGTATGCAAAACAAAACACGTCTCAGACGTATATGCTATCTCCGCAGTCAAACGCAGTTAGATACAGCGTAGACAACAGAACCGAGCACAGATAAAGGCTCAACGCTCAGGGTACACCCAGTGTACACACTGTGGAATCCATAACAATAGCACAACATTTAAAACCAGCACTCCATTTACGTCGCAGGTACAGTTGATGGCTGTAAGGTGGAGCTACATCGTACCACTAGCGAATTTCAACCCGCCCTCGCCTACACCCTAAAATGCCACCGTCGGGACCCTGTCCACCACCGGCCTGTGATTTAGTTTCTTTTTCACGCCCTCTTTCACCTCTGTCCCCAATTAGGCAATGCTTCCCAAAGGACACTTGGTAACACAGGACCTGGTGGGGTCTGGCGTAACGGGTTTAGAGCGAGAACACACAGAGAACACAATTGGCCAGGCATTGGGACCCTGGTTGCGTAGAAGCACAGAAGTCGTTGTAGTGGTATTCCAGACAATCAAAGAAGACGTTGTAGGTCTATTCAAGACAATCAAAGACGTCGCTTTAGCGATGGCATTGAGCCAGTTGTAGTGCTTCTCTGGTTCAACCGGGTGATCTGTTGTGGTTGCGATTTTCTGGCGTGGGTGGAATTCTGATATTGGAATTCGATGGTAATATTATCCGTAGAGTAGCAGTGAGACTCAGTGCTATTAAGATTGTTATTGTTGTTATTATTGATACTAATAATATTGTTGCTGATATTGTTTATTATTTCTTAGTGGTGGTAACATAATAATACTGCTAATATTATCGCTGTCACTTTCTTCTTTCTAAGTATTCTTCTTCTTCTTGTTTGTTGTGATACTGTTGTCTTCATATTATTTGATAGTGGCTGCCTCGTATAGTCGCCTTGTTTACTGAGCTTTGTGAGGTGTCCGTGACATTTTATTCTTTGTTTCGGATTCATCTTTAATCTTGAATCGTGGCTATCGTTCCATCGACAATATCATACTACAGTACTGTACTATTATTATTACTATCCTCAACGACATCATATTCCTCAGTAGAGTCTGTCGTCGTTCTTATCAACTATAGAGTTTGCCGTCGTTCTTGTATTGATTGCTAGAACATCGAAACTCCTGATCCATACGATTCCCTGTTTTCATCGAAACAGCATCTCTAACCGGATTCCAAGCGTGATCCAACACCCTGGGTGTAACCGACACCGGTCGCCAGTACTAATTCTACAGAGCACACCGCTTTACCTTCCCATAATTCCACGATCATAACTCCCTTATGGCCACCGCAGCAGCCTTGGTCCAGGACGAAATCGTCACCATAGAAGGCTTGTTGTCCTCGATACCCTTCACCGCCAAATCCCAGGAGTCGTTATCGTACTTCCTCAACATCTACAAGCTCAACTACCGGTCGCTTCAGAAGCTCAATGACCAACCATTCAAGTTTCCGATCGAGTCCTCTAAGGTGCTCAAGCTAGGCATATCGCTTGGAAACCTCATCAAAACCCTTCAACTCGATGAAGAAACATACGAGCAACAACACCAAGAACAGAAGTCTTTCATCAGTGCCGTCAACAACTTGAAGGGTCCAGCGCCAGCAAACCCAGCTCCATCATCGGCCCGTGCAGCTCGTGGAGTAGGCTCTGCTACACCAACCCAAGAATACAACCCATTCAACCCACAAACACCAAAGAGCTCTACAGGCCCAAACGGCACACCAGCTACTCCATCGCACGGTGGACACGTCAACCAACCCCCTTACCAGATCAAGTTCATGACTAACTTATTGATTATTCTCAAGAACTTCGATATTGGATCTACGGCTGTTCAGGTAAGCCAGAACGGCCACAATTCTTACAACAACGGTAACGGCCCTAATAATAATACCTCCGCCTCTATTAATTCCCATAACAGCGACTTGAACTCCACCAATTTGAAACTCCATGAGATGACTTCGAGCCATTCCACATCGACCCTAACCAGCCACGGCACCAACGGTACTAACAACAGCTCCAATGCTTCCCCTATCAAGTTGAGTTCGAAGCAGCTTCTTATTGAGAAGCTTGAAATCAATATCAAATTGGACAATGTCTTAATTTACCGTGTTTTGCTCAAGTTGATCTTGCAGGTGCTTGGAACCTTGCAACTCTACCTTGGAAACTCTGCTGAGAGCGGCGGTGCTGTGTTGGCCAGCCCTACTAGTATAGGAGCAGGTGGAGGTGTTGACTATGCTGAGAACTCGTCCATCTTCTCGTCCAATTCGCTTAATACCAATGATTCGAAAGGATCACTAATGACTATGGACGAATACGTTCGTATAATACAGCTGATCGTGAGCCGTATCTCTGCTGGCATAATTGAACCATTCATCAGGTTGATTATAGTGGAGTTGGTTGAGAATAATGTTCAGCACGATTTCAACAAGTTGGTGAACAGTTTGTAGACTGTATTTATTGGTGTAGTAAAATGGAAGACTGAGAACGAAAGAGAATTAGAGACAACAAAAGCATATGGATGTGATAGAGTAGAATTCGTATTGATCTTTTGGAACTTTGAATTCCGTGTTTTTATAGTTTCATTAAACATTTATTATCATTACTATGTACATTAGTATGAGGTTTTGTTGGTTCTTTTGTAACCAACTGCTGGCCTGTTATTTCAGACAACCATGTCTCGACCTCAATTAGCAAAATATTGGCAAAAGATCTGATTTGACTGAGAGAACAACGTGAAATCCTTTTGCACCAGCCGATCTATTAGACGACTCATATAGCTAATTTCAATTAGCCAGAAAGTCAGCCAATCAAAAAAGATATCTTGAGTCATTCAATGCTATTCTTCTTCTAGCAAAATCGTGTACGATCAGATTCTCCTCATATGAACCACCAATCGGCTACCCTCTTCCATATCAAATGACTGAACCGCCTACCTAGCACCTTACCAATCATTGGGAAGATTATAAAGTTTACCAACCCGTTGATCTGTTTGATACTCTCTTCCCATTGCTCCTGGGCCGTCAATTCGTAGGAGAATTCTGTGTCGTTATCGTCATCTTCGTATTCGTCTTCTGTGGTAGTCATGTAATCCTCATCATTGGCTTCTGGGTAGTTTATGATGGCCAGGAGGCGATCCAATTGCGATTGGGTTTGAGAAAGCGGTTGAGCCATTTCGATTGGAGCGTCGTTGGCTGAGTATTCGGTAATGGGAGTTGAAGTGTACTGGACGAAGTAGACTGGCGATGAGTGGGAGATTTTCAAGTTCTGTGGATCCGATTCGTGCAAAAAGACTGCTTTACTCCTGATTTGGTTCAATGGTACCGTGGTTACAGCGCTACCTATATACTCTACTGTCTCGATCTGTGACCACAAATCATCTACCTACAACGCTTTCTTTACAACATTCACACGTTTGAAAAGCATTGATGATGTCGCAATATAATATGTCGCTGGTTTTTGCCTTTGGTGGCTGTTACGACATTTGTGTATGTATAGGGAGGTCTCTACGAAGATGTACAGTATTGGTGGTATATTAGCATCAGTCCTGTGGTATGGTGGAGTTTTGGGGATATGAGTTGTGATATTGCAAACAAATACGATAGTAACTTTTTAGGTGCGAAAATGGAGAAGAGTAAGAGAAGAAGCGAAGGTTGAACTATATTATAGGGCAAATTAACCAGTGTATGCACAGTAGTAATTCACTTCAGGATGTAATGTAGCCAGAAACGAAGGCTTGAGTGTACCAGCCACTCAAGATTCGGAGATAAGCCAGCCACAATGAGAGAGAGCCAAAGATCTCCATTTTCCTGGAAAAGACAGCTATTTAGTAATTGCTGCAAAAACCAGCCAATACTTTACTTGGCTATTTTGCACCCTTCACTTGACACATTACTCTTCTTACCTGTTTGACCTGACCGTTGAAAAGCGAAATTCAGCCATATTCATCGCATTTCACCAACTTCATGTTATCACCAGCTACCCTTCGAATACAATACTCGACCTCTCTATATTTCCCATCTACAACCACAACAAGGACGAACCTTTCCACCATCACTACCATTACTATCACATCCTTGTCTTTTCACGTGATATATTTGGTCTGATGGAAAATACCATACAGGATCTTGGGTGAGGGGTAGATAAACATAAGATTCGGCTATCAACCTAAATTATTAGAAGTTCATAGTTTCTTTAGTGCTGAAATATGGTCAGCATCCATTTTCACAAAGCTCTAGACTACGGGTAATACATTATTATGGTGAAATACTTGTCAATGAAGACTAAAGCTGTACCTATAGTAATTTTTTCATCTATAGTTAGTTATAATATACTAAGTATCTTCTTACGTATAGCATTGGGCAACTTATCACGCACATTGATGGGTGTGTCCGTCGGAGCAGCGTTAACATCATATTATGTTCCGATTCAATACCGATTATTGTGGATTGCAGCCGGTGCTGCCACATTTCAATCTACTATGGACATACTTGCAGGTATATTAGCTAACGGTGGATTTCCGAATGAGCTGTACGCACTCACCGCTGCGCTGGAAATGACCAGCCTGTTAGGCACTCTTCTAATGACTCTGTTGATTACTTATAGAAACCGAGTTAATAATAACAGGGTTGATGCCGGACATCAACCGAAGAGAGATAGTGGTATCGACGGTAATTATTCTCATACCTAATGACTAACCTTTAATACTTTTTCTCGAAGAAAAAGGAGAGAAAACACAACATCAACGAAGTTATTATGTTATTTAACAAATCTACAGCAATACCCATTCATAAGAGAATTAGGCTTCACAGTAGAAAGTACCAAGATAATCAAGCTGTTATCGCAAACTGCGAAAACGAAAACATCTCCCATACCAGGAGAATCATGGACATTATGAAATTACTAAGGCAATTAATTAACGATAAACAAATTCTGATTCACTACGTCAACACTTCCGTAAATATCGCTAACATTCTTACAGAGCCCTTATCCAAGGTACAATTTAGAGGGCTAAGGGATCATATAGTTTCCTGTGTCAGAAACGAGTTGATTCATGTTGACTGTTAAGCGGGGTGAGGAAATAATAGTATGTAGGATATTGAAGGTAGGTTTCTTGGGCCTCTATGCCCAAGAGTGGATCTCCGGTATGGGCGTGGATATACAGCCTGCCCAATGTTAGAGACATATAGTCTGCGATTAAAGAGGGCTATATAAGCATATTATTCGGCTATCGACTTATATAAGTAAAAGTTCAAAGTCTCTGCTAATACATGGTCCACAGTCAAATTAACAGAGCTACCAAGAATATAATACCTGTACCCAGCACTTCATAAATCTATTATGGTCGCACTTAATATCTTCTCACATACAGGATCGAAAATTTTCAGGTGATGACTGCAAGAAACGATAAGATTGTATGAAGACAGTGATGATTCACGGTGTTTGTCTGTATCATATATGATCAGAATACTTCGGACGCAATTCAGAAGATTCTCGCTGAAGATGAGCAGTGTCACGGAAAATATTGAAGCTTCAAGTGCCATGAACAAGGAAGGAAAGGCCGAGATCTTCAAGGAAGAAAGGGTGTTCTACAACCCTATCCAGCAGTTCAACAGAGACTTGTCTGTGATGGCCATTAAGGCGTACATCGAATTGCGAGATGAGGCTTTTCAAGCCAAACAATTGGCTAAGAGGGCCAAGAACGACAATGCCCAAAACCAAGAACAAAAATATGAAAAGAAGTCTGAGGATACTAACAATGCTAAACAAGAGCCATCGGAGTCTAAGAATGAAGAAGATGCTCCGGACCCTAAGCGTCGTAAGACCCAGACTACACTTCCTAAAATCAACGTTCTCGAGGGATTGAGTGCTACAGGATTAAGAGCTATCAGATATGCTCATGAGATTCCAAGAATCAATAAAATCGTTGCAAACGATTTGCTTCCTACTGCCGTGGAGATGATCAACCGTAATATCGAATTCAACAAGGTAGGAGACATCGTAAAAGCTAACCAGGGCGATGCCACAAAGTTCATGGGTGGAACAGATCAAAAATTCCACATCATTGACTTAGACCCTTACGGAACAGCAACACCATTTATTGATGGTGCTATCCAGTGTGTGGAAGAAGATGGAATGTTGTTAGTCACTTGTACCGATGCTGGTGTGCTAGCAGGAGCTGGATATCCAGAGAAATGTTTTGCATTGTACGGAGGTAACAACTTTGGTAGCTCCTTTATCAACAGTGAGACTAACCATGAAGTTGGTATACGCCTCATGTTGCAGTTGATCGCTTCGACTGCTGCCAAGTACAAGAAAGCCATTGAGCCGGTATTGTGTCTTTCCATCGACTACTACTTCCGTATCTTTGTCAGGGTCAAAACTCGTCCTATAGAAGTGAAGAAGTTGAGCAGTCGTACAATGATTTCATTCGGATGCAATGGTTGTGGTCACAAGGTCAACCAACCATTGGGTAGAGTAAAAGGAAACAAATTCCAATACCCAAAGTTGGAATCTGTTAGTGGAGACTGCAAATACTGCTCTTCATACTACACTGTGGCAGGACCAATGTTCTTGCCACCTTTGCATAACCAAGAATTCATAGACAAAGTATTGAAGATTAATGAAGCCAGTGACAAGAATGTCTATGGTACTACAGAAAGAATCAAAGGAATGTTAACTTTAGCTAAGCACGAATTGGATACTCC
The DNA here is from genome assembly GCA_030572575.1 of Scheffersomyces insectosa. Lineage (NCBI taxonomy): Eukaryota > Fungi > Ascomycota > Pichiomycetes > Serinales > Debaryomycetaceae > Scheffersomyces > Scheffersomyces insectosa. Next base: position 50,814 of record JAJMAO010000074.1, read on the forward strand.
ATTCTATTTCAACTTGAGTCAGTTGGCTTCTATCTTCAAGTCAAACCCAATACCTATTCAGGAATTCACCCGAGCCATTGGAAACCTCGGATATAATATATCACTCACCCACGCCAAAAAGAATTGCGTTAAAACAAATGCTCCTTGGGAAATCGTCTTGCAAATTCAAAGAGAATGGATGATCGAAGCTAACCGTAAGTTCCTAGAGCTGATGGTAGGCAAGGAAGACATCGGTGAAAAGCAACAATCCAAAATAAATGCATTAAAAGAAAACATCGCACATAATGTTAATTTGGCAGAGCATTCCGTCGGTTATAAGGTCCTCCAGACTTTGAAACCTTTGGAGGCTGCCATTAACTTCACTGATGACAACGAACAGAGTCAACAATTACAGAAGTTAAGAAAGGTCAAGATGGTCCGTTACCAGGAGAACCCTACTAAGAACTGGGGACCAATGTCTAGGCCAACTACAAAGTAGAACTTGCAGTCAACATGTCCGACCTGCTCACGTTTTAGGTTTCACTACAGCCGGTTTGCACGGATGACGTACCGCTACAAATAGAACATTACTCTTGAATACACAGGCAAGTTGCAAATCCATTTCACATACTCTTTTGTAGCATCACTATGACCCAATGTTGCATATACAGTATCCGGATTGAGCGAAGCAGTTGGATTGAGATCACGTGCATGACATCACACCACTGCTACAGGGACTCGTCTCAGGCGGATAGCAATCGGAAAGGCGTCCATTTACTGACTATGCAGTATTAGTTATCTGCAAGCAGGTCAATGCAGGTGCTACCGTCATATTGTTCCATATTTTTAGTGGGATGTTATATTATTTGGAGGAGGGGCGAATGAGGAAAATTTTTCAGATAGGCAATTTACACTGGTTTGCCGGGTAGTGAGGGAGTTCCACATGACTTTACATTGGAGGCGCAAGACCTGACTATTCTACGTAGTAAGTATAAGGTTTTGAGGAAAGTGAAGATGGTACTGGTGACGGTCTCCAAAATCATCGTGTATTATCAAGTCAGATAGATATCACCATATGACCATTTACATGAACATATTAAGAAACATCGAATTCTAACATTTTATAAATTAAATATATAAAATTATAATACTATTCGTATCAAAGGAGAAATAAAAAAAGGTGGAATTAGTGTATGACTGTGTATGAACTGTAGTGTGCTATATTCGTTATCAACTAACGGTAAAACAAAATATATTACAAATGATCGACTGGGCTAACATTTCAGAATGTCCAGCCTTCAAAATTAAAAATGACTATGATTTTAATTCAATATTAATGTTTCAAACTTAGAATAACAAAGCAACACCGGCAGCGGCAACAGCACCGACAATACCAGCAGCACCCAATTGAGCAGCACCGGAGTCAGTAGAGGTGGTACCGTTAGTACCGTTGGTAGCGTTAGCAGAAGCGTTAGCAGCGGAGACAGCGGTAGCGGCAGTTAAAGCGATGATGACAGACTTGAATTGCATTGTGAAGTATTAAGTAGTTAGTAGATTATTGATCTATTACGAATAAGTGCGTTATTGAAGAAGAAATATAAATTTTGCTTATGAGAATAAAAGGGAATGCGAGCTATATTTATACGGAAGTCCCAAGGCGATAAAAAAAGGGAGAGATGGAAAAATATTACTCACAATGCAGAGATGGCTGGCTGCTCAACATACAAAATGGTGGCTGTGGATAAGTGTTCTGCAAATTTTACATCCTTCTGGTATAATATAACCTTAATTGGGAAATAGGTTGGGAAAAAAAATTGAGACAAAAGAAATTTTTATTTTTTTTGGTAGCAAAAGGGGGTTATGAGAGCACCACAAACACGAAAAATCCAAACGGCAAAAAAAAGAATTCGGCGGAATACTCACGAAACGGAAAGAAATCGAATAGTACATACAGGAAAGCAAATACAATGCACAATATGCAGATCGGTACGCTCTCTCTTCATTATCACACTGCATATAGATCATTCCTTCCCAATTTTGACGAATGCGGTAGCAATTGTCTCTGCCGCCTGCATGTTCCTCTGTGGGATGGGATGAGTGCACGTGCTCATTAATATTCCTAATTTGGGATTCCTCTTATCTACATAATATTTCAACCCAGGTAATATTTCATTTGCCCGCCGTATCTGACGATGAGGTAAAAATATTTGTGGTTCTATAGTTGCTCATGGAGCCTTACCACGCTCGATGTGACGACTCTATTGCATGTAAATGTCATTGTAACAATGCTGACCATGTTGATGCCATGATAGCGATGACGGAGACGGCGAAGTTGTGAAACTGCAAATCAGCAACAATAGTGTTTCATGGAAGAATCCCCTTTCTTTTCTCAAATTGTAGACAGGACATTATCGTGTCATAATCCCAATTTCACCTATCTGTACCTCAATCTACATCTCTATCTCAACGCATCTACACCACAACGTTGCTGTCCAAGCAAAAACCTACTCAACTCAAGTCAGGTAGTAAGAGTTTTGTCCCAAAGATGAAGCTGCCCGAGGAATGAACGCCCAAAGGCAGAGCAAAGGATCGCCCTTGATTCACTCCTTCGTCTTAAGTCGCGATACCCAATCTGGAATAATTATTTTTAGAATTGAGTCTCTCAAAAGATCTCAACCTTGCTAGGCACCGTCTGGGGCGTTACTTTTGGGCGTGGGTTTGCTACTACACCCTTGCGACTCCTAAAGCTAAAATCTACACGCCAGTGACTAATTTCCCACCACAGGTCGTGGCTTCCTGCTCTCATACAGATCTCCCAATTGAAAAACTTGGCGTCTGCTTGAAATCTGCCCGCCTTACCAACTCCTTTCTTTGTGGAGCATCTTTCCGTCGTGAAGGCACGGCAAAATTGTCCGGACGGACTTATTTTTAGCATCATTTGGCATCCATGCTGCAATACCTGTAGTCTCCCCATCCTGTGGCGAAGCTCGAGAAGCGCGCGAAAATAAAAACTTTTCGTCTCCTTTGAAAACCCTGTTCTGTCCTGCACCCATCTCTACACATGAAAAAATTGGTTGCAGTAAAAGAACATCCGCCTCCTTTGTTCAACACTGTTACGTTAAATGGGCTTGTCGTCTAACGAGGATAGGGGTACTTACTGTGCGTGTCCCACCATTATGCGGTTTGAAACTTTGCTCGTGAATATACCCAAAAGAGGAAAAAGGTGCTTATTTGAAAGGTTTACTCGAGGTACATAGTAAACAGAGGTTAATAGTGTACTAGACGTGTTTATGGGTTGTGTAGGAGAGACAACGCCTTTAAAGCTTTTGAGAGTCCTTGAAAGCGTTCTCCTGTCAATCCACAGCTACCCCAGATGCCGTATCATGATGTGCTATCTAAGTACAAAACTACCTCTCTCAATCAGCTAGCATTGATATGTGGCCTACCAACCAACCGGGCCAACAAGACATCGCGAATTGAGTCCATCATCAATGGCTTGAACTTGGCTAGAAAATTGCCGCCAAAAGTCAATATCCTCTCCATCGATATCGGAATCAAGAACTTCTCTTACTGCCAAGTGAATTCAGCAGACTTCAACTTGAAGAACGATCCAGTGGTCAAGCGTTGGGCCAAAATAAACCTTCATGACAAATACGGAATTCACTATGAACCGTTAATCGATATCGACACTCTTATTGATTCTAAGCGTTACTTGAACTTTATATGTACAAGCTTACTAAGGGATGTAGTCGATGCTCCAGACATTGTGGTGATGGAAACACAGAGAACGAGATCAAATAATAATGCCATTACTTTACCAAATGTGCTATTGAACTACACTTTCGAGAACATACTCTACGCCAACCTATACAATTCCTTGCCGAGATGTGACATTATTCCCATGACATCTACCAGTATGATCAGCTTTTGGGTCAATCGATTTGTGACGAAAGAGTCTCTAAAGCTGTATTCCAAGTCGTCGAAGAAGATACGGCTGCAATTGTTCTTCCACTGGTTGGAACAAAACAACCAAATGAAGCTTCCTTCTGAAATACAAGATAAAGGAACGCTTATGAGCTATTTGGACTTGCACAATGGAGAGAAGTTGGATGACTTGGTCGATAGTTTACTCTACAATATAACAATAAGAACGCAGTTGGCAAACCAGATAAGCTTGCTTGAATGGCTAGACAAAGACTTGAACGAATTTATAATACGAGGAAATCTCTACCAGTTGAGATCTATATTCCATTTGATCGAACAACTAGGCTTAGATTGGAGCGACGATTTTGAGCCTTACGTCGATTACTTCTTCAAGAGTGGGAAGACTTCTACCTCAGAGCTGTCGATAAAAGAATTCCAACTGCTTATGAAGATGTAATGCATACAATAGTGGTGAGATTGCTGTATCATAGACGTTATAAAAAGAAACGTCAAAACGCAAGTTCTATGCCTGTAGACTTTGTTAGGTCACTACTTGTACATATAACCGTCAGCTCCGAACTTGATAGCGTAGTTTGGGTAACACCAGCACTCTGCCCGAAGTCGTACCATTCTACCAGTAGCGAATCATTTCGCATCTAAAGTGATTAGTCCGTTGTGCAGCTTTCCATTTCGGGAACCACTGCAACTTTTATGTCAATAGCAACGTTCTTAATTCGTACGAACAGGACAAAAAAATTAAACTTCCTAATAATAGAACTCAGGTACAAAAAAATAGACGAAGAAGGGAAATATGAGCCAGACGGAAGAATGACCATCATAAACCCGAACTGAGCTGGTGCTTTGTATCAACTTTTCAGGACCTCTAATCACTCACTCTGCAACCGATTATCGGGCCGCATACATTGCTGCTGTCCCCAACGACCGTTACTGTGCTATTATGTACCAATAAGTCGATTTTAAATAGTAACTGCAGCTAGGCTACAATAAAATAGCGGGTAACGACCGTTCTTGCATACAAGCCAATTTGCAGCCTCAGCTCATACATGTTGCATCAGAGTCATTAGCAGATAGTAGTGTAGTCAATGTGATTAGCAAGCAACACTATACGCCGACCCAGAAGAGACAAGGTTTGCTTTAAGAAACTTTCTCTCTGGATTGAGATAAACAGTAAGGTTCGTTTCATGTTCACTAGCCCAACAGCAAGACGAGGAAAAGAGGCAGTGCCATGTGAAATTTCAGTTTCTGAGAAGAGCAATTTGCCTAATGCAGGTAAGCTGAGGCAAATAAGAGGTTTGATAAACTACTATCATCTCCCTGACTAACCACATTTGCCTTCCATGGTATAGGGCATCGATATTCAAGCAAATTGGCCAAATAATTTTATATTAGTATATTAACTATATGAGCGAATCTTAATATGTCAAATGTAGAGCCTTGCGTACTTACAAATAACACAGGGACTCAATGAGTATACTACTAATTAAAATAGGTCTCATAACGAATGCTGTTTAGATAACCAATCTATATTATGTTCTGTGTTTCCTTCGGGATATTGATCTTTTGAGTTATACCTCGTTCTTCCAAATTTTTCTGTTGGTCCTCTTCTCCTTCTCCTTCTTGATCGGTGATATCAAATATCATTTCATCGTTATCATTATTTTCGTCATTACTATTTGAATCTCCATTTTCTTTGCGTTTCTCTTCCTCCTCAAGATCTTCGTTTGTATCATCTTCATCGTCTCCTTCCTCGTCTTCATCGTCGTCGTCATCCTCATCGTCATCATCATCGTCATCATCTTCTTCTTCATTATCTTCATCGTCATCGTTTTCCTCTTCGTTGTCATCTTCATCCTCTTCTGCAAGAAGTTGCTCGTCTCTTTTAGTTCTCTCTGCTTTTATCAATGCGATTTTCCTTCTGAGTATGTCAACGATGTCTGACCACTCTCTCATACCTCCCATGCCGATGTCTCCACAGACCAATACCTTTTCAACGGGTTTCAAGACTTCTATACCGTAATCTGCTGATGAAATTAAAAGTAATTGTTTAGCTGTAATTGGATGCGTATACATGAAGGTATTCATTGCTGGAGCAACTAGTATTGGCTTTTTAATTTGACCAGAGGTTGAAGGACCCCAGGACCTTATTATCGATGTCAACAAGTTGTCAGCTATACCATTTGATATTTTAGCTAACGTATTGGCAGACAAAGGAGCAATTAACATTATATCGGCCCACCTTCTCAATTCGTTGTGCAATATCATTTTATCAAATGGGTTTTTAGGCTTCTTATTGATTCCCAAATAGTTGGAGTTTGCACCGTTAGTAGATGTCGACTCTGTAGTAGAGGTTGTGGTTGTATTGAGATAACTTTCACTATAGTTGGCCCATTCATCTTCATCTCTCCAAATTTTGACATCATTATGAATCTTCAATCCACGCAAGAAATGCCCAGCGGCCTTTGTCACAACTAATTGAATCGATATCTTTGACTTTCCATAGATTTGAAACAACTTGTCTATAATAAACGGAACCTTGATTGTAGCTACCGAGCCTGTGCATGCCAAAAGGATGTGGAACTTTCCATCGTCTTCCTTCGACAAATACTGTTGAAATGGAACCGGTGGCCCGACTGGAGAAGCTACGACAGTCTTTTTAGACTTCTTCATCGAGTTTCTACGAGATACATTCGCACTATTGTTACCTGAATTAATCTTGATGGGTTGACTTTGGTTGACTGCTGTTGCCGAAGCTGACGATTGAAGAGTCGTTGCTGAAGGTCTCGAGAATGGAGGGGGGGAAGGTGACTTGTGTCTGAAAGAATTGTTCTCCTTACTAGAATCAAACGAAAATGACAGCTTCAATGCATTTGGCGAAGTCTCTGGGGCGGTTGGAGAGTTCATTCGCGAGGAATTATTGCTCGAAATATGTCCTCCTGAGCCACTATTAATGATGCTACTGTTGAAGTTGCTGTTATTATTTGGGGTTTGCGATGATGGCTTGGTGAACTGGCCACCGTTAGGGTTGTTGCCATGTGTAATCAAAAACGATAACACATCATTACTTGAATTCTTCCTAGACGACGTCGTCATAGAAGCTTTTCTTGACACTGGCACTTGTGGTGCTCTATCTTGGGTAGTTACATTCACAGCCGAAGGTTGAGCCGAGATTGTGAATCTTCTGGCTCTTTCCTGGCCGTCCAAGTCCCCAAACGACACGGATTGCGATGTTCTCATGGGAGTAACCGACTGGATGATTTCTGACCCGCTGCCACTGTTTTCGAGGATCTTTGGGCTGCTTATGGTATCATCGCCCTGAGGAATACCGATGAAGTGTGGTGCTGTTGGTGGAGGAGGAGACGACGTCTGATTTCTCAGAGGTTTGTGGAGTGACATTGACAGCGACGACTGGGGCGTCTTATCTGAGGGCGGCAAATCCGAAGGCGGTTCTTGGCCCGAGGGAATGACGGACGGAGTCTGACTCATCGTGAGATAGCGATGCGAGAGCTGTTTGGTACTAAAAGTGCAGAGTCTACCGTGTAGGAGCCGTGGTGTGTCAAATCAAAAGAGCAGCAGTGTGTTGTAAATTTAGCAGCGGCTAACTTTTGGCGCTAAACTCCAAAATCTGAGAAACTCGAATTCTCACGTTTCTGTGATTTACGGGTTTTCACAGCGAGAGACACGAATGAATCCGGCAATACAAAGCAATCTGGCCGGTACCAGAAAAAGTGAAGTGGGAGGTGAGAGGGTGAAAGTGCGGAGGGTAGTTAGCGGAACCGATAGAAAAGTAACTGGGTGAGTAGGGTGATTGTGTTGGTGAGGTGGTCAAGTTGGCAATTTGGTTAAGAAGATAGTCTGTTAGGGAATTATGTAATTAGGTAATTAGGTAATTAAGCAATTAGCTGCCTGGCTGTGAGGTATTTCGGGTAATTATGTAGATCAGCAATTGGTGCAAGATTACACGAAGATAGTGAGTGTGAGAAGTTCGGGCATTGTGGGAGAGAATTATCAGAGTGGTTAGGGTATAGGAAAAATTTAATGCCTCATAGTTAACCCAGTAGGGCTAAGGCTCAGCAGGTCGGGTATGGGATGGATCTCATACGGCAGGGGCTTGGATTTCGGGTTTACAGTGGTATTATTGTTAATATCAGTTGTTTGCTTTGCTAGTTGATTGTTGTTAGATAATGGCAGATCAGAAATTCAAATGTGGCCCTGCCCCGGCGCACTGCCGTTGCATGTTGCAGTTGATAGCGTATGGTACCTGCTCCCTTAACCCCTTAAGCATGAGTCCCGTTTATTTACGAGTTGATGGATGGGACAGTGGTAGACCTGGCAAAATACACTGCCGTTATTTCAAGAAAATTTGCGGTTAAGACGAAGCATACGAAGCGGTTTCTTGGTTCTTGGGCCAAGGCTGTGTGGACCGATTAATACGGTGGCTGTGAATGGGTGCGAATTGCGAATGCTGCACTAGTTAAGAGATAGCACGTTGGGATGAAATGGTGGCCATAGAACGAACCGAGAGAGAGAGTATCAATGAAAGCATTTATCGGTCAGGTTTTATTGGAGCCATCTACTCGAACGAGTCGAAAAACCTTGATCTCATCACAATCTGGCCGTAAGCCCACCGGCCAATTTAGAGCCATCAAGGCTTTGTACTCGCGGTAAGGGCACTTCTCAAGAACACAATAGGAACCTGTTCGTTCCGAGGAAGGTCCCCTGGAAGGTCACGAGACAACAACGAGGATTGGCATGGATCCACGACTTTATTCTTCTGTTCGGTTCGCGACATTTTACCTCCTCCCACGACTTTAACACGCTGGTGTAAAGAATTCTGTTGTCTCAACATACAGTTATGAATCGTGGAGAGTGACAGATTGCACTAAGATACTCACCATCACGAAGCATCATCCGGTCGGACACGTCGCAACATGAACATCCGTCAACAATTGGTGCAATTCTTATCTTTGGCTTACGTTTTCACGTCAGCTTTCATACTCTGGAAGACGTTGTCTGTGGTGACGAACTCACATTCGCCTATAGTGGTGGTGTTGTCCGGATCCATGGAGCCTGCTTTCCAGAGAGGAGATATCTTGTTTCTCTGGAACCGTGACGACAGAGCCAAGGTCGGTGACATAGTCGTTTACGAAATTCAAGGAAAGTCGATCCCAATTGTCCACAGAGTGTTGAGAGAACACCATAACATCGAGAAGCAGCTCTTGTTAACCAAGGGTGACAACAATGCGGTGGATGATCTTGGATTATATGCAAAGAAACAAAGTTACTTGAACCAGAAGACCGATTTGGTGGGTTCTGTTAAGGGCTACTTGCCAAAATTGGGATATGTGACTATCTTAATCAGTGAGAACATCTACTTCAAGTTCGGGTTGCTTGGTTTGATGTGTCTTTCCACGTTGCTTACGAATGAGTAGGCCCAATCAGGATACTCAATTGGTCAAAAACTCCTTGTATATTAGTCTATAGAAAATGAACAACCCTTAATCTGAATTTGTGTAGTCGGAAGACTCTGAATAGATTGCGAGCTTTGCAACAGTAGACACCTGTGATGAACTGGATTAAAGAGATTGCTTATTATCGAAGAAACGAATATAGTACGGATTCAGAATCATGTTAATGAAGTTTGAAAAGATTCTTTCGTCTTTGCTGAAGCAAGTCGATCATGGGTCACCTAAACGAACGAATGCTGTGTTGAAAAATAGATACAGATAAACCTCTTATGAGGGGCCATAGACTATCCAATCCTAAAGATGAAAATAACCTTGAATTATTCAATAATTGTTGCAAAATCTTGAAATTCTTCCTTCGCATTATTCAAAAAAGCCCACCATTAAAGAACCTAAAAGTGCTAGAAAAGTGGAAAATAGAAGAATTCAGATCTACTTATGATTCCACATACTACGCTTTGCAAGTTAAACCCAGTAATCTATATCTTATTGAAGTACTTTTAGAATTTGCAACTAGATATACGAGTATATTGGGGAGATTTTAATACGCGGTACGGGTCTTTTTTTCTTTAGAAGTTATTTTTTATTAAGGTGGACGTATATTCCTATCATGATACATAATGGGTACAGTTGAGATTTATATGCATACTTTTTTATGACGAAATGGCATTACGACAATGCTGCGGTACGGGTCTTATACGACATTTAAGTCACGTGATATATAGCAAATTTGAAAATTTACGAATTCTTGGGCATTAAAAAATTGACTCCGTGGCCAAGCTGGTTAAGGCGTAAGACTGTTAATCTTGAGATCGTGAGTTCGATCCTCACCGGGGTCGTTTGCCTTTATGGCCAAGTTGGTAAGGCACCTCACTAGTAATGAGGAGATCGTCAGTTCGAATCTGGCTGAAGGCATCTTTTTTTGCATTTCACGGCACCGGGTGGTCAGCTTAGATACCCTCTTGACATTGCAAGTTTCTAAGCAAGAAAAGGGCTTCTAGATACGTGGAAATGTGAATTTTTAGTGGGTCCTACGGGAGCAGCGCATTTTTTGGTATATGTGATATTAAGGGCATGTTTTAACGTGGAAGTTTCTTTCTTCTAAAAGTCTCTCTAAAGTGACCCACATCCCTCAACCTTATGTGCTCGAGCCTAGCACACATGCATCTATAAACTGGCCACTTACAACTAAAAGCAGAGTGCATCCTCTCAACGAGTGGGTGCAAATTTTCCAAACGTACAGTTCGTGAAATGATTGAAAAACGAGAAATTCGAATCGCGAATTGTTTAGTTCAATTGTTCTCTTTATTTATAGGATGTATAAATTTGCAGGGCAAAAGGCGTTGGTTACTGGGGCCTCGAAGGGATTGGGAAGGGCCATTTCACAGAAATTGGCTCAGCAGGGTTGTTCTGTGACTTTGTTGGCCCGAAATGAGGAATTGCTCCGGAAGAATGTAGAGCTGTTGCCTTTGGTGACATCTGGTCAGAACCATCAGTACGTACCGTTTGATTTGCTATCGGTTGTAAAAGAAACCGCCCAGTCCAGTGAAAAATCTCGCCTAATGGAGAGCTTTGAGGGCGTTTCAATCTTGGTTAATTGTGCTGGAGTGACCACTAAGAGTCTATTACCTAAGTTGCAAAATGATGAAATTTTATCTACTATAAACTTGAACCTAGTTGCTCCAATAATACTAAGCAAATTGGCATATAAACCCATGTTGAAAACTTCTCGAAGACTCCTGAAGAGTGGTCTGGAAGAAAACTTCCAATCGCCCATAATCCTTAATATCTCGTCGGTGTTATCATTCACGAATATAACACTACCAGGAACTTCTGTCTATGCTGCCAGCAAAGCAGGTCTTTTGGGCTTCACCACAGCGTTGTCAGCTGAGTTCGGAGGCAGAGTACGAGTCAATGCTTTATTACCGGGATTAATACCGGAGACAGAAATGGGTTCATCTTCGGATACTGAAGCTGAACTAGGAAGTGTTTCTTTATCTACAGTAGTAGACAAAGCCACCGAAATTATTGAAGACAGCAGGATCAATGGGCAATGTATTATATGTGATAATAGTTCTACAGAGTTGCTTAATTGACCCACAGCCATGTGAATAGAATTCAGATTACCATTTTCTGATATATATATTAATGACCTTTATAATACACATTTTAATGTTTAAGTATTTCTCTCTTCAAACAAAAGGAACCTCATGTCATCGATATTGTCACTTTTGAAACTTCTCCTACTGGAATAATGTTGTAGGAAACACTTCTGAGCCAACTCAAGCAACTTGATATCCTTTCTCTCCCATAGCCAGCTCAAAAAATCATGGAAATCTGGGTTGTAATCGTAGCTGCCTGGAATCAAGAGCCCCTTTATAGAAGAGCTCACTTGTCCCAGTGTGTAGGGGTAAAATTCTACCAATTCATCAGTGTCTAGATAGTATGCTTTCAAGATACCTACTGAGATGGCCATTAAGTGACTGTCACTGTTTAGCTTTTTAAACATCGAACTGAGATAGACGAGTTCCTGTGGTATCTCGAAGTCGTCGAGATCTTGTGAAAGAGCATCTATCTGCTGATATATCTTTTTCACCTTCGTCTGAATGTACTTGCAAAGCTTTGCGATTGCCAGGAAGATTGTCAGATTCCCTGGGTATAAGGAGTTGAATACCACAGTCCCATCACCACAACCTAGCCAGAGGTTGACGAATTCCTTTAGTTGCTCCAAGGAATTATTAAGTACAAAGAGCATATCTTCGGACTTGGAGGAAATGTGGGCAGTTTCACGTGTTGTTGTTAAGATCTCGGTAATTATGCTGATTAACGTACTATTCACGTTAGGATGCTGTGGGACCTTCTTTATTATGTGATATACGCTAGAGAGACAGGTTTGCCCTCCTGGATACTCCTTATCTATTTCCTCAAATAGTCGCAAGTTAATTTTACGATCAAGTATCAAAGTATCCAACATAAGAGAGTCGAAGTTACCTTCGTGTGTAAAGATTGACCGCAAGTCCAAACCTTCTATAAGGTTCTCCCAATATCCCATTTTGAAATGAACCCAGAAAGCTCGAACGTTTTCTTCAGAGAACGATACTCCGTTGAGTACATCAATAGTGGTCTTCTCTATATCTTGTGAATCACGAACTCCACTTGTCCAGTACTCATGAAACAAAGTTCTCTTTATTGACCTTAGCATTGAAATGTTCTCGCCCTTTTCACCTTCTTCATGGAGCCAATGCAAAAGAATGGGAACTAACCCAAATAATACAAACTTCAGATGGAAAGCTACTAAATGAATCACATAACCAAGGAGAAAGTCAACCCTATGAGATATCGTCACCATTGCAGGTTCTCCATTCAACCAATGGTCGATACTATCCAGTAGTTTCGAGTCATATTCCTTGAGTTCTGGAGGCATGGTTTGAGGATCGAATAGTAAGGACTGATTTAACTTGTAAAATGTCGACTTTGTAGTTAATGCCATGAATTTTCCGATTTTGAAAGAGCTTAATGTAGACAATCTCGTTATCATAATGGATTGGAGGGATTTCTCATCTTGGGTCATCAACAATGTGTTGATTATACTACGGAATATTTGGAACACCTCGCCATACCGCAAGTAAAGATCGTCAGTAAACAATAGCTTAATCGAATCAAGTCTTGCGCTCGAATCAGCAGGTTTCACTATTGAAGCTATTGCACTAGAAATATCATGCAGTAGTTCTTGATGCAGTTCAACAGCATCTGGTAAATCAAATTCGTAATCTTCATCGCAGTCACTATTACTACCTTTAGTTTTGACCCTCAGACCATTATTTGACTTCCGTGCCTTTCGTTTAGGTTTTTCAGGCCGCTTCAATTCATGACTTGCTCTTAGGTCTCCACTCACCGCTAGTTTATACACGGTGCTCGATGAAATATTCAAACGGAGCATTGTAGGGTACTTGTGGTTCATTTCATTGAGCATGTGGATCTTGGCCAACAACGGCCGTACTATTCGTTTACATCTAGCGACGTCTAGCGACTCCGATCCCGAGGGAGATTTTTTTCTAGACATAGTACCCTATTCTGGATCTTTTCACTGGGATTTACACAGTTCAATCCCACGCCTCTATAGCCTACACATCCAATCAGTTTAGACCTGCTCCAGCTTCACCCAGGAATAAGTGCCAACCGCAACTTCTTGCTGTGAAAATCTGTCGCAACTTCGCAATCGCCAATCGGTCGCAAAAAACTCAGACACAAACTTTCGTTTTGGTACGCACGCATGAAAATATTGGCTGTCTGTCTGATTATTCTCCACCATCCGTCAGAGATGTCTCAAAAAGTCAATTGAATGCTTTCTTGCAACAGACACACAGACACACAGACACCAATTGCCATAAGAAGTAAGAAGCTGCAGCAAGAAAGTGTCATTGGCTGCAATAATTACTGAAAAGAGTTGTAGGTGATAGTAGTATTGTTGTACATTGTTTCGTATTGTTTCGTGTCGTTGTGAGATTAAAAGAAGAAACGGTGTTGGAAAGTGAACTCTTTCGACAACCATTTGCAAAGTTTGCACAATTTGATTGCACTTCGCCGGTTTATTGATATTTTTGGTTTACTTAGCATTGGTTAAAGCACAATTGGCCTAACAGAGTTAACTAAACAGTTTCTAAGATATTTGATCTATTTTTCATCACCATTTGATCACTGCTCTCCAAGTCTTGATTTGATATAATTGACAACCTCCCAAAATGATCTCGTCATTGAAAATTTGCATTGCTGCCATGGCTCTTATGGCAAGCTCAGATATACTCTCTACAGTAGTCAATGCTGATTCTGTCCCAGAAGCTGCCTCCGAATCACCCTCTGATTCTCATCCTGCTATCATAGGAGTTTCCCCACAAGATCAGGATCTCTACAAACCAGCAATTGGTCTCAACGGTCAAAAGATATGGAGATGTCTCAGCGACCCATCAATTGTTCTATCATACGACCAGATCAACGACGACTATTGTGACTGTCCTGACGGATCCGACGAACCTGGAACTAATGCTTGTCCATACAACCCCGAGAGAAAATTCTACTGTAGTAACGAGGGACACATACCTGGCCATATCGAGAACTACAAGTTAAATGACGGAGTCTGTGATTATGACATCTGTTGTGACGGGTCAGATGAGTACATTACGGGAAAGTGTGAGAATAAATGCCCCCAGATTCATCAACAGTTCGAAGAATACAAGGAGCTGGTGAACAAGGACATCGAGAAGTCACTTCAAATCAAGCAAAAGTTGATAAAAGAAGCCCAAGCTAAGAGGAAACAAAGCGAGGACACATTGAATGAGTTGAAGGAGGCGCTAGCAAAGAAGAAGCAGGAATTAGAAAAATTGAAGAAGGAATTAGAAGAAAACAAGGACACTTTAGACAGCGAAGCATCAGAACTGGTTTTTGATGAGTTGTCTCCTCATATTGACCAATTATCCAGCCTGGTGAGTACTTATGAGAAGAGATTGGAAAACCAGGAGGCTAAGATCATTCATCTTGAAAAGATCTTGGATGGTTTAGCTCAACATTACAATCCAAACTTCAACGATGCCGCTGTCAAGGACTCAGTCAACAAATTCCAAGAGTACGTCTCTAATAAGGAAGAAGAAGTAGAAGAGGAGCTTTCAGAGACTCACAAGGTATTGGAAATCTTGGCTCAAAAATCAAAATCCATTTCATGTACTCCGTTCGATAGACCTGACGTCGTAGAGCCTCAGACCATCAAGTCGTTGTTACAACAGAGATTTAAGTTTTACACACAGCTATTGATCGGAAGCTTGACCCAAAAGCCAGTAGATGCCCGTGAAAGTTCCACTCTTTTTGAAGAGAAGAAGCCTGCTAAGTCGGCTGCTAGGTATAATGAAGAAATCGAGAATCTTGAGAAGGAGATCAAGTCAATAGAATCTGAAATTGGCATCTACGAGGAAGATTTGGCAACCGACTATGGAGCTAATGACATTTTAAGAGCTGTTGCATCCAAGAGAGTCAATGGAAAGATTGGTGAATACTCCTACAGCTTAGGATTTACTGATTCTATCAGCCAGGACGGAGTTCTCATTGGTAAGTTTGAAGAATTCAAAGGTAATAAACTCATCTACAAGCATGGTGCTAAGTGCTGGAATGGTCCAAGTCGCTCAGCCGAAGTTGATCTTATTTGCGGCCCTGAAAACAGGTTATTGACTGTCAGTGAGCCAGAGAAATGTGAATACTTGTTTGAACTAGTAACACCAATAGTTTGTGAAAAGTTTACAGAAGAAGAAATACTCGCAAACTTCAAAATAGATTACAACCGTTTATAGTGTCAGTTAGAACTATGCTACTCTAAAATAAAATGCTAATGTTGTGACGAGACTAGTCAAAGGTGATCTTCTTACCTTGGAACTTGACATTCTTGAGCTTCTCTTCAGCGATCTTTTTGGCTTCCCATGAAGGATGCATCTTGGCCTCTTGAGGAACAGGTGTTGGAGCTCCTACGGTAGGAGTCGAAGATCTAGATTTTCTGTCTCCCAATGGCTCTACATTGGAACCCGATGGAGCAGCTAGTTTAGCCTTCAACTCTCTCTTACGGCATCTCTCTTCGTAATCCTTCTGTCTCTGTTCTCTCTCACTTGCCAATTGCTCTCTTTCACTCTTGACGTGCTTGGCTTCATTACCATACTTCTGGGCCCAGATCTTTTGTCTTGCTCTCTGGCCCCTTCTGTTCTTTCTCTGAGTCGTTATTTCCTTAACAACCTTATCATTGTCTATGTCATCACCTTCATCATCAGAACCACCAGAAAAGTATCCGCTTGCCAACTGTGGAAGGTTGTATTCTTTCTTCTCCGCCTTCTTCTTAGGCTTTGGTCTTTCATTTTCAGAATCGTCAAAGAAACTGTCCTTCGATGAATCGGACTTTTCTTCTTCCGAATCAACTTCGCTGTCTATCTCATCAGATGGTTCTTCGTCCGTGATTTGATTGTAGTCTACGTTAGGATCCAAATCTGGACGTTCTTCTTCACCTTCAGAATCGCCAACAAGTTTGTCATAAATAGCGAATTTCTCGTAAGCCTCATCAATATCCATATCTCCTTCATCTTCTTCCTCGTCATCAGAGTCTGATTCCGAATCTGCTTCGCTGCCATCTTGTTGGTCATCTTCGTCGTCTTCAGATATGTCCTTACCGGTGACCTTCTTTCTAGCATCCTTTTCTTGTTTAGTCAAGTTTCCTCTGACCACCTTGAATGACCATTCAATCTCGCTAATTATGCTCTTGATGTTCTTGGAGTTCCATAATCTGGAGAAGTATTTGTTCAATTCCTTGTCGTTTTGACAGAAATTTATGAAGAATGTTGAAGGATTCGACTCATTGGTCTTATCCACGATGATGCTACGAACCTCCAGTGAGATGTACTTAGGAGGGCTTGTTTTCAAGTCTTTGTTGATCAAAATTGATGCCGTTATCGACTTGGCCAACTTTGATGTGATGAGAAGGGCAATTTTGTCCTTTGACTCGAGAAATTCCACTACAGACTTCTTATTGTCGTCCTTTGCTAGCTTGACGAGATCATTCTTGACCGTCTTGGCGATCTCTTTCTCCAACTTCTTGTAGGAACCGTAGTACTTTTTGTCGAAATACTCCAGTTTCAACGCCTGAATTTCGGGGTCGGCCTCCTCCTTCGACGCCGGGATTCTCTTCAAGAGCTTGCTATTCCTGGCCGTCAACAACTTCTTGGTATGGGGAAATCTAGGTTGATAGTTGTGGAACTTCGCTTCCAAGAAGTCGAGTCTCCACATCTGATTATTGGTCTTAGCTACCATAATTTCGGCTCTAGAAATGAGAAAATCGGTGAAATTTCGGGGTAAATACAAACTTTGGGCCAATTGGTCAACTAAACTCTACTCGGATCTGCCTGATAATAACAACAAGCACCTCTAACCACGGTCTTTCTACAATATTTCACCATCCATCTCTCTTCTTCTCTTCTCTTCACCAGAATTATTTTGTATGTGCGGCGAAAAAAGATTTTGTTATATGCACCACCGAGAAGAAGAGAAGAGGCACATGGTAGCGCCGAGGAATTTTCCGTAGCGGATGGAGATGGCGATGGAAGAAGAGTGGTGGAGAGATTGATGGTGTTAGTGGAGGCTAGGCTGAGATAAGAGATCTCTAGCTGGCAGGAGACGGCTGAAGGCGTTGTAGAGTTTATCGTGAGATGTTGCCAGAGAAAAAGAAAAGAAAAACCGCCGAGAAGAAGGACCCTTCTCGTCTTCAATGTGGCTACTTCATGCCCAAGAAGAACAGACTCTGTGCCATGACCAGAAGAGCTGATCTGAAGTACTGTTCTGAGCATATGGTCTTCGCCACGGAGGCGGAGAAGAATGGGGAAAATGGTGAAACTGGTGAAAAATCGGTTCAGGGAGACGTACGGGTTCCCTGTCCCTACGATGGTAACCATACGGTATGGCTGAAAAGTTTGAAGAAGCACATGAAGAAGTGTAATGCCAAGCCAGCTGTTCACCATGAAGAATGGTTTGCTGAAGATATAAACTGCCTGTTGAAGCCAGGACTTTATGGTGAAGAGAAGAGCGAAAGGGCCACACATGAGACCTCAGAGTCTTTGGACTCTAAGTCACAAGAAGCAGAAGATAATCTTTTCGAGAAGTATTTATCTATAGTTCAGAACTCCCATTTTGAACCACTACAATTTAAGATTAGCGAACACAAAGGACTTCAGGAGAGGTTGGAGATAGCCTCCAGACAAAAGCACGCCAAGCAGCAATCCTCGTTGATCGGGAATTTGAGAGATGCAAATCTCTTGCTGTCAAGCAACTTCTTCGTGGAGTTTGGATGTGGAAAGGGAGAACTCTCTAGATTTGTTAATCTTTGCATACTAGAAGATGCCAAAGCAGCCCAAGATTCACAGAAAGAGTCAGTTAGCGATTCTACTCACTATGGATACGGTTTCATTGACAGAGGAGTCAACAGAATGAAGATGGACCAGAAGATACTAAAGGATAGCAGGGAGTCTAATACTTCGATCATTCCTAAGATACAAAGAACTAGAATGGATATCAAAGATCTCGATCTTAATGCTTTCTTAGATAAGGCTCAGCCCGATAAGGTTGTTGGTATATCCAAGCATCTTTGTGGAGCTGCCACAGACTTGACGTTGAAACTGTTATTGAATTCATCACTTATGAGTTCGAACAACTCTAAGTTCGGTGGTCTTCTCATAGCGATGTGCTGCAGACACGTGTGTTCATATGACCAATTGCTTCCCCAATCGAGAGAGTATTTGGCAAGCCATGGATTCGATACTGCTTCAGCCTTTTCAGCACTTCAGAGAATGGTTTCGTGGGCCGTTTGTGGAAAGGGAAGTAGCAAAGGTAACGGCGAAAAAGAAGAAACTGGTGATAACGACGAGAAGACCAATTCTACAAATCAACAGGATGAACAATCAGAGACCACGAACTTGACTTTTGAAGAAAGGGAGAATATAGGGATCACTGCCAGAAGGTTGATTGACGAAAGCAGAGTACACGCATTGAAGAGCATTCTTAAAGAGAACTACAGCATAGAGATGTTCTGGTACGTGCCAAGAGACGTTACCTTGGA
This sequence comes from Scheffersomyces insectosa, assembly GCA_030572575.1. Lineage (NCBI taxonomy): Eukaryota > Fungi > Ascomycota > Pichiomycetes > Serinales > Debaryomycetaceae > Scheffersomyces > Scheffersomyces insectosa. Next base: position 69,831 of record JAJMAO010000074.1, read on the forward strand.
AAACGTGTGCCTCTTGATAGGACCCAAGGTCAATTGAGTGGATTGGAAGTCCTCTCGAGAGTCTCTAGCGTCACAATTGAGTGGGATCAACCACCATCTACAGCATAGATATAAATAAAAGAAAAATACATGATATTTGACTTTACTAGTATTAAACATGGAGTTTCGTAGAACTAAAACATTCCTGAAGAAAGCACAACCGTGTCATGAACAACATGGGATACAAATCTTCGTCCAAACTTAGACCTTGTCAGCAGAGACACCGTGCTTCCAGATAGCAACGAATGGAGTGGTACCGTCCTCACGGTAGTTCAACAAGACAACCATTCCATCTGGGTCCATAGACTCACCGGTGTAGAAGTCCCAGTCGTTGAAAGAACCAACAACCTTCTTGACGTAGGCAGTGGCACCCTTCTCGAAGGCCTCGATGGACTCTGGGTCCTTCTCAGCTAAGTGGGCCTTGACTCTCTTCATGTAGCCCTTGATGTAGGTCAAGAAAGACTTCTTGTCGAAAGAGGTCTGTTGCAATCTGAAGGAGTAGACGACGTTGTTGACGGTCTCAACACCGTCTTCCAAGTCCTCGGCGGCATCTTCAGCAGATGGGTTTCCACCGATGTCGATGTCACCGTTACCGACGGTGACCATGGCACAGTCAGCCTCGTAGATGGCTCCGCCAACTTCCTTGACGTCGTAGGCGTCAGATAACAACTCGTCTCCGGAAATAACGTCAGTGTAGATGATCATGGTGAATGCTAGTCAATTGCAACAATGAGGAGACAAGAAGGAAACCGTAAACGTTTTCAACATCATAACGAAAAATTTTTATAGCATTTGAAAAATTTGGATTGGTGAGAAGGGGTCACGTGCGCGAGATGAGGAGCCGCACGACCATTCACTGTGAAGTGATTGAAGACCCGTACCGCAGCATTGTCGTAGAGGGTGAGGTATGTTAGAGTAAGTATGGTGTAGTGGTGGTGGAGATATAGAGTTTGAATTGCTGAAGGAAGTGATTGAGACCGGCTATGAAGTGAGTAAGGAGTAGGAGAGAAATGGAATATGAGAGTAATGGAGTAGTGAATACAAAGTGAGATTGAGTGAGTGAGTAGTATGGAGTATGGAGAGTAGAGATATAGTGAGTACGGTGGATATATATTGAGTATGGTGTAGTGTGGAGATATAGTATATGGTGGATATAGTGCAGAGCTAGAGTGAATATGGAGAGTAGTGAATATAGATTAGGAGAGATACTTCGTAGTTATGGTGCGGCTGACACATTCATTTGGACATAGACAAATGTTGTTTTTAAGACTACACCAGGATTGATTTACATGCGTAGATCTGTCACAAGTAGAGTCATATTGTAGTTTATAGCGCCTACGGCATTGCCTCGAGCATTTTCTCGCAATGGTACTATTATGTAGTTTACCATGCTCATGACTCTATCAGAGTGCTATCCTCTTATCTATGCCTGCGACACTAATAAAAGACAGCAGTTTAGGCACGGTTATGGCAAACGGAAAGAATACTACGAGGAAAGTAATTACACTCAATGAAACGTGATAGCAAAGTTTGGTTCTGCAATATAGCGAAAGACGACTCAAATGCTTATTAGTCCTTCTAACTTCATAGGAGCCGTAAGCGTAACAAAGGCCACTCAATTACCCTGGTGGTTAGATCCGTACCGCAGTATCTTATTATTAGATACTTTGGGTGCAAAATCATAAACTCTACAACTCCATAGAATCGATAAACCATATACACCTTTATCCACTTGGACTTGGGGCTTGAGCGGTAGTGAACACTACTCATCAGTTTTTGTTTAAATGTGTTCTTACAGCTTCTCTTCACTTTGACACTCCTACATCTCTCCCATCAAATTCTGTGTAATCTACTAATTATTCCAATAAATGATAATATAATACATTAAGTGATATTCTTCGATATCGTATGCTAGCTGAAGAACCTACTCTACAAGTACTCTCCATTGAATGCCTTCCTCAAGAACTCGAGGATTCGGTCATACACAATCTTGTTACCGTTGTGGTATCTGATTGAGTGGTCACTGTCAGGGAAGATCATGAAATCAAAATTCTCAACATTGGCGATATTGAACTCATCGATAAGCTTCAAAGTGTTCTGGACATGAACGTTGTCGTCTCCACTTCCATGTCCAATGAAGAATTTCTTGACGTGGTCAAAGTTGGTGGCATTGTGGATAGCTGCATTCTCGTATCCAACTGGATTCTCTTGTGGAGTTCTCATATATCTCTCAGTGTAGATGGAGTCATATAATTTCCATTTCGTCACTGGCGCGATAGCTACACCGTAAGAGAAAACTTCATCCTTGACATCTGTTTCAAGTGTCTTCAATGTGAGGAATCCACCGTAAGACCATCCCCAGATAGCAATTCTTTCCGGGTCAACATAGCTCTTTTCGGCCCATACTTTGGCAGCTGCAATCTGATCTAATGGTTCAAACTGCCCTAATCTATCTCTGACAATAAACTTGAACTTTGAACCCAAATCTGGATTGTGGTTGTTATAGCCAGTTCCTCTACCATCAACCGTTACCACGACAGCATCCAATTGTGCTGCAACGACCGAACTGAAACTTACAGCAAAGTTTTTGGTGACTTGCTGCGATCCAGGACCACCGTAAACAAAGAACAATACAGGATACTTACGGTTCTTATCAAAGTTTAATGGTAAGGTCTCCAAGGCATTGACTAAGAAGTGGTTACCTGATTCTTCGTCAAGTAAAGATACCACTTCATAATGAACTTCTGGTATAAGATAATCGTCCAAGTTATCTATGACATGCTGGTTCGACTCGATGGTCTTGATGTCCTTCGATTCATCCAAGTCAATTAACTTCTGATAAGGAACTTCTGGACCATCATAGGTTAATAACAAATATCTCGTGCCTGAAGAGAACGATCCCGAGAACCATCCCTCCCCAGAAGTGACGTCTTTGATTTCAGGGTACCCGTCCAAAGACTTATCCAACAAATTAATCGAGTGAATGTGTCTTTCAACAGAAGACTTCAATGTGCTAACAAAGTAAATCTCATTCTTGACATAATCAAACGCCTTGACTCCATTTATAACCTCCCATTGACCTTTGGTCAATAAGACTCCCTCCTCGCTGTCTGGAGGAGAGAAATAGGCCAAGTGGTTGTATCCTTCGTGAACAACGGTGTCAATGTAACCATCTTGTTTACGGCCCAACGACTCGTTTTTTGGAACGAACAAAGTGTTAGAAGTGATTTCAAACCAGCTATCCTTTGCAGTTAATGATCTGACGATCTTAGCAGTGTTCTCTTCACTGTTTACTAAGAAGATTTCCAATAAATCGCTGGCTCTGTTAGAGGTCTTGACCAAAACTGAGTCGCCAACCCATACCACTTCTGTGATGAGTCTATCCTCAGCGGAAATCTTCTCGGAGTGGAACTTCAACAACTCATCCTTACCAGAAGCCAAGTCGTAGATGACCAATTCTACAATTGGGTTAGGATATCCAGCTTTTGGATACTTAATCTTAACCACCTCCGGGTAGTCTTCGTGCTTGTCCTGAACATAGTATGGGATAGTGAATTCTGGAACTTCTGTGTCATTGGACTTCAAGAAGGTGAATTTGTCACCACTTGGAGACCACCACAAGACAATATCACCAGCAAACACTTCCTCTTCATAGACCCAGTCTGGCTTTCCGTTAAATACCTCTGCACTGCCATCGGAAGTGACCTGAATCACCTTACCAGAAGTGATGTTCTTCACATAGACGTTGTTTTTGAGAATGAAAGCGATGTCAGTAGACTTGGGAGACCACGAAGTCACGGCAAGTTTCTGCTTGGTGTCAACAATAGGAGACACTTTATGCGTGGATACATCAAGGACCCAATACAAGGCAAATGTCGAGTGTCTCCAGTTATGGGTTGAATTTGTTCTCAATACAGCTTTGGTCAAGTCTGGGGAAGCAATAAGAGCCTCAATTTCGTATTTGATGTCTTCAAATTCAAAAGAAGAGCCATTGTATAAGGTGTATTGGTAGCTCTCGTCAACAACAGACTTGATGGTGTATTCCACGGTGCCATTATTCTCGTCTTTCAAGACATAAGTACCCTTGTCATTGCTGATAGACTCTGGCTCCTTTATCCACTGCAACGACTTGTAGTTTGGTCTGAACTTGCCGTCTCTGACGGCAGTAAAATTCAAGGGGATTTTGCCAGTAGACGAGGCGTCGAACGCTGATGGATAAGCATACGATTTCTGATGCACCAACGGCGGAGAATGGGTCTTGAAGTACTCTTCGATTTCGTGGTGCCTGAGTTCCGAGTTTCGGAACGTATCGATAGTCGCTATCAAGAACGAAGAACCCCAGACCAAGATGGCCAAGATGGCTCCCGAGAAGAAGAAGTTCTTGAAGCTTATGTGGTTGACCCTGTGCAGCCGGGTCTCGCTTTTGGTGTCTATTGGGTACATTTTGGTGTGAACGTACCAGATGATGAGCGTGAATTAGGGGCTCTTTATACGAACTGAATGAAACGAATTAGCAAAACGGCACTGAAAAACCGTACCAAAAGGGCAAAAAATGGGGAGAAAAGCAGTAACGAAGTAACGAAATGACGGAGCGAACGAAGAAAGCTTTCTTTTTAATGCAAAAAACAACGATTATGCCTATATAATCGATAGTCTCTGGAAAGAAAGACGGTTATAGAGATATAAATATACGATTTTTCTCAAACCTCACAGTTAATGCAAAAAGAAAACATACACAGCTAACTTGCTCGTCAGCCAAAAAAAAGCAGCGTCTAAAAATTTAACCTAATTAGCTCCCGCTACCTGTCCGTACCTAGCACTAGTCTGCCGCCTCAGTTTCCTAATCTCGAGTAATCGTCTACAACATACTGCCGTCTACAGCCTCGGGATGGACGAGCTGGAATGACGGGATGAGCCGCACGGAGCGAGCCGCACAATTAGGCCCAAATAGGAAATCGGTCGAGGGAAAACGGTTGGCTGTGGGTGTGTTGTGGTGGGTGTGATGGGATTGGTGTGATGTTGTGGGATTGGTGTGGTGGGTGTGTTAGGTGAGATATGTGAGAGATATAGAGATATGTGTGGTGTGGTGGGTGGCAGGTCTACGTCGCAGTTTGGTGGAAATTCGTGGTGTGGTGTCTGTATTGTGGTCGGAGTCGGAAACAGAAGAAGCCTCGGAAAAGGAAGGTTGCCCTTTCAGTGTATGACGTCATCGCATGAATTCTATAAATAAAGCTGTGCTAACGCTTTTTGCAGTCTTTTTATTTGGAATAGGAGGTAAGGGATCGGTGTCGTAGTATTGAGTTAGGTTGGGCTGTCTCACAGTGGTAAGCAGAAGCATGCGTTTGCAGCACATTATGGTTGTCCTTTTGATATAGGAGTGGCCATCGTGGCTGGGAAAGCAAGTATCGACTAATCTTCAAGCCTACGCTACAAGTCCCTCGAAGAGGTTACATATAAGTAAAACCGTATGTCCATTATAATACAATGTAGAAAACTAGCGAAAGCGCATTAGAAAATTAGCCGAGGATACTTATCCTCAAAGTAGTAGAAATAATATAGTAACGTAACGTAGAAGAAATAAAAAAGCATGAATGGCTATAGTGCACTGGAATCAACTATTATAGCAATGGAAAACACAAGATTGAAATGCAACCGGAGAATGCCAAATTTTTTTGGCAAAAAATTTAAATCTTAGGATCTGCCAGGCCATGCACTGGCAGCTCTTCTGGATGAACATACGAGCTCCCGTAGCCTAGTCTCTTGTCTTCATTTTGATGAGTCTGTGGTGTAGCAACCATTTCCTTGAGCAACGCAGGACTAAATTCAACAATGATCTTACGTAAATTGTTTCTTCTGATTGGCTTGGATAAGAATCCACTCATACCGCTATTCAAACATTCTTTGACGTTGCTTTCGTCTGCAAAGGCAGTTAATGCAATAATAGGATTATCGTAATGTAATATGTTTCTGATCATCTTGGTAGCTAAAAGACCATCCATTTTAGGCATTTGGACATCCATAAAGATTAAATCAAAAAATTCAACCTTTTCTATAGACTCCTTGACAAAGTCGACTGCCTCAGCACCATTACATGCCAATGTGATATTGGTGAAGCCTTCAAGCTTCAACATTCTCTTGATAACCTCCTGGTTGACCAAATTATCCTCGGCTACCAAAATCCTGAGATGCGACAAATCATCGAGAATGTTGTTATTCTCCAGGCCATTAGTAGAGGAGTTAGCAGTACCAGTTGAAGATCTAGTGATAAGATGGGGCTTGTCCATTGAAGACACCTTAGACAGTATGTCCAACTTTCCAAGGAGTTGAAATCTATCAGCACCTTTTGAACTACCGCCTTCTGAACTACCACTATGATCACCAGAAGAGTCAGTGTGATCTTCAGGTGCAATATATTCTGCTTTTGGCTTCTCAAACGATGATTCCTGGGATGAAGGAAAATTTTCAGGACTCTCATCAGGTTTTGACCAATTCTCTTTATGTTCCATGGCCCTAGATGCATCATAGCTGGCTGTTCTGAAGGCAACTTTCCTGTTTGTCTTAGCTTTAGGATTAAACTCATCTTCACAGAAGTCAGCCATTTCATCCTCTCCTACCATGATCTCTCCAGTTTGGGGTAATGGAACTGTGAATGTGAATGTAGAACCAACCCCAATCGTGGAATCTAAGGTTAATGTTCCCTTCATCATTGTTGCCAATTGACGACAAATAGATAAACCCAAACCAGTACCACCATAACTTCTAGACAAAGTCTGATCACCTTGAATAAAAGGCTCGAAGACCTTCTCCTGAAGTGCTGGTTCAATACCAGGTCCAGTATCCTTAACCTCTATTTGAATAACCCAATTTTTAGGCTTATACATGTTCCTGATCTTGAAGGCTTTATTATTTTTCACTAATTCCGAATTAGCCATTGGCGTGTCAGCATATGAACTTTTCTTGGAACTGGTTAAGCTTGGTATCGTTTTCGATGGCGGTGGTGGCGGAAGTAATTTGTAGGGAGCGGGTATTTCAGTTACCTTAAGCGGCGGAGTAGGAGGTAGTTCTTGGTCTGTGTCATCTTCCACTTCGGTGGAGGAGTTGTGTACGGAAGTTGAAGACGTTGGCAACTTTGGCAAGGGTTTTAAGTGGTTGAACTGTGACTCAAATATCTTGTTCTCATATTCGGTAGTGGAAATAGTAGTTATACTAATTCTATCTGAGTCAATGTTTCTGTTCGTAGGAGAGCGCTCATTGCTTACTCTCGAGCTCACAGATTTTATAGGACTCAATTCTATGTCATTGGACTTCACTCCGGGTGGTAAAGGCGGCGTAGCCTTGGGTAGCCTAGGCGAAGGTTTGTTTTTGTAATACGACATCAACGCAAGAGTTGACCCAGATCCCGATTTTGTCATATTAGTGGAGTCATGGTATGAACCTGGGTCCATTTTTGTTGTTTGCTTTAGGTCATGTACTCTGGCGTGATTATCTTGTTGAGAACGCTCAGCGTCATATTCACCAAGCAATTTGAAAGTAACATCGACTGAGCCATCAACAGGTGTGAACTTAAGAGAATTTGACACTAGATTCATGACAACTTGGATAATACGATTGGAGTCTCCATACAAAATGAGTTTACGGAAGATGTTGGGTCTAACAAGAATTTTGAAGTTGACTCTTTGATCCATTGCAAGTTTACTGAAAATAGATTTCACTTGGTAAACCACTTCTAAGATCTGAAAGTTGGACTTCTCCAACTTTGATCTATTCAATGTGTTCTTAGAGTAGGTCAATAACTCCGTCAAAATATGCAATAATAGTTCACCCGATCTGTGGATCAACTTAAGAGAGTCTTGAATACGAGTTTGATCCTCTTCATCCATCGCTATAGCAGTCATACCCAAAATACCGTTCAATGGAGTTCTCAATTCATGCGAAATGTTGGCAATAAACACAGTTTTAGCTTCGTTGGCAGATTCTGCTTCTATCTTTGATGCTTCTAGTTCTTTAGTTCTCAACTTGACTCTATCCTCCAAATGGGTATATTGCTTGTCTAGTTCCTCAGTCATAATATTAAATGCTTCCGATAATTCAGTGAACTCATCTTTGAAAAACTTCTTTGAATTTGGTATTCTTCCGGGCAATCTTATAGCTGTCGAGTACATGGAGCCTGACGTACTGGTATTAGAAGCAGAATTAACACTGTCTCTTTTATGTCTATGAGTTAACGTTCCGTATGGAGGTGGAGGTAGTGCCGACAGGATTGGGCTTCCAGCAGAGCTGTGATTATTATGCTGTTTGTACTGCTTTTTAGATTTAGTAATGGCTTCTGTAGCTTCTCTAAGTTTAGTAATCGGTCGTATGAAGAAATAAGCCAAAGGGAAAGTAATAAGACACATGAAGACACCAATGCCTATAACGACACCAATAATGATTTTCTTCAACCTGTTCACTGGTTCCAAAAATTTTGATCGTTGTTGTTCGATGATGACGGCCCACACAGTGCTTGCATCTAACTGTATCTGGGTAAATCCAATGGCGACACGCCTTCCAGAATATGAACGGACATTGGTAGAAGAGCCAAAATTTCTTGAAAATGCCTCACGAACCAGACTTGAACTATTGATGTTATAGATGTGGTTTGGCTCTAAAATATCGCCTTTCACTGGAAAGACACTTTGAAAACCTATTAGCTCACCATTGTCGCTTCCTGTATTATCAACACCGTTTACCGGGTCGCCATATACTGGCGCCACAGCTATCACAGTGTAATCAGAGGATGAGTTCGCTGAGGATCCTGCTGTTGTGTCATTTATGGCCAATTGAATATTCTGGGCCGATGCTAGTACCGTCAAATAACCGGATAAGGAAGGATCATTAAGGATAATGGATGAATTTGAATAGACGGGGAGTGTTATTCCCATGAAAAATGCACTTGAGGGATCTGTATTATTGCTGACTGGTCCTGTGAAGAATGCCTGGACGTCATTGCTGGATGTGTCTAGAATGGGTTGAGGAATGGATGCGTTCTGCGTTAATGGATAGAGAAAGTCCATGGCCGGGTCTGATATGGCTGTGATGTTGTTGTAAGAGTCTGCCATTACTTCGAGATCGAGGTTGTACAAACGGGCTGCGGCAAACAACTCGGAAGACATGAGGAACTGGTCGAGGGTGTCCTGGGCTCCTGCGAAGATGGACCTAGAGTTGTTACCAGCTCTGTATGACGATAAGGGGGAATAAATGGAATCTTTTGTGGTGACCCAGTAGACCTGGTAGTAGATATACTCGACGGCTTGCTTGACCTGGGTTGTTTTCAACTGGGAGATGACTTCCAACCGTTCAGCACGCAAGTCACTCAAGTTACTACTGAAGTAGATGGCAGTGACTATGGCTAGAATCAAGAGCGAGAAGAGCGATGCAAAGCACACAAGCAAGATCAACTGGGGTCGGATACCAATTTTAAGCCGCTTCATGCTGTGATATTCGATTGTGGGATGACTTTTTTGGGGGTTGTTTCTATGGGTTTGACATGAAGTTGTTTGTAGGAGGTGAAGTTACTGGCTGGTGGTAGAGGTTGCTTGCAGCGAAAGCGGAGTGGTGCCAGAGGCTTGTATAAGAGTTCTGGATAAGGAAAGCACTCGAAACTGCCGTTTTTAGGTGGTTTAACGGCGAAGATGCTAATAACAAACACTGCCAAACACAAGTCTGGGAGAGTTTTGCAATAGAAAGGCCAGAGCTAAGGCTTGGACTGGAATGAAGAAGGGTTGCAGTGTCTTGCTGGGAGAGACTTTTCGGCTAAGAACGTCTTTTACCGTGAACAGGTTAGTGTAGAAACACCGTACACATATGTTGTTCACCAGAAGAAGAGAAAGAAAGAAGGAAACACATGACATCAAACAATTAAATTCGTATGCCTCTGAGGAATTAGCCGCTCAAAGGCTGATTTTTTCGGGTGTTTCTTTTGAGAGGGAGAGAGAATGTGAGGGTTTTAGGGAGAGTTAGTGAGAGTTAGTGAGAGTGTGAGAGTTAGTGAGGGAGAGTTCGTGAGAGTGTGAGGAGGGAAAGTGAGTGTTAGAGAGAGAAGATTAGTCAGTATATCCGGAGTTTGAAAGAACCCCAAACTATAAGTACATTGCTGACTACTAGGATAATTCCACAAAATATATCAAAACACAACAAAACTCAACAAGAAAACAACAACTTATCACAAATCACGATGGCATGTTACATGGAATAGATGGCACCAGTGCTGTGAGTGCTGCGAGGTAATTTCTGGTGGCATGGGTTTAGTACGTCTTTTCAGGCCGTAGTGAGCCTTTTTCTTCCTTTTCCAGTACGTAGTGAGGTGCGAGTTCGGTGGGACGTAAGGGCAGTAGTGTATGATGTCATGGCTGAAAATTGGAACGGGGAGAAGAGTTGGAGGGGAGGTGGCTTTTGGAGCTGAGAATGAGCTCATGGGTTAAGGATAGCGATTCTGGTGGAGAAACTCAGGAGGTTCTTGGGGATATAGGGGATATTAGCTCTGTTACTAATACCGTTGGCGATGAATAGTCATCGCTGGAAGATCGTCGTTAGTTCAAGATGAGTTCGGGCTTGGGATCGGAATTCGAGGCTCGATGCAGCAGCGAATTCTACTTGCCTGGTCCGCTGGTGCCTCATTCCCCCCCTAAATAGACTTCAGATAACGTCCTTCTCCTACATTAACATCGCACCACTAGCCTAACGACCGTGCATGGATCTACTAGTCATAAGTGGTCCGCCCAGAACATTCTAGGCCCAGACAATGCTTTTACCAGGCTTCGGTAACGGTAAACGGCCACATACGAGATCACGTGCGGCGTAAATTTTCGTTCGTGACGTCATTGTTTGAGAAGGTGTTGTGCTGGATGGGGACTGTGCTTCGTTCTTAGTGTTGAAAGATGGTGTTGGCCATGAATCGTCGTATTGAATGAATCGCAGGTATCCGTACTAAAAATGGGCCTCACAGTGACGAGATGTCGCTGGATCTCTTCCAGAAATTAGTCAAAATCAACTTCCAGATCTTTAATTATTTTTACAATAACACTAAATCTCTCGAGGTTATTTATAGCACCGGTAGTGAATGCGAAATTAAGGGGAAAGGTCGATGCACTACAGGACGAAGGGAAGGAATGTAAGGAGAGTAAAGCTGCACATGTAGATTGCTCTCTTGTAGGCAATAGGGTTGACGAATGAGGAATGCTGGTAAGTCCGGATCTTGTGTAAAGGGTTGGCGAACAACGGATACTGTAGTGATTTACTGTACGCAGAAAGAGAGCTTACAATTTTTGAATTTCACTTGCAAGGCTTTTCTGTAGCTGCAGTGGCAAGGCACTGGTATCACATTGAAAGACGGCACTATGCAATAAAACTCGTTGGAAGGATATCAGATTTGCTTTTTTGTTCCTTCCTGTTACATGATTTACTAGTCTACGATTCTAGAAGCATGTCCCCTTGCATACTATGGTAGTTACACCGGTGCAAATAATGTATCAATATGAGTTTATACGTTGATTTCAGACAAAAAGCGAAAGAGACACCTATTCTAGTGTGTGGGCCCGGAGTCCATATCCAGATATTAATTCTCAATAATCAGAACTAGACGTATGCTACGAGATTAAGAGCGGATGGGGATTTTAAATGAAATTCGTTTTGCTCAACAGTCGTAAAAGAAAAGGAGAGCAGAGAGAGTACCCACATATTTCCGTATACAATCATTATCAGCCCTGCTCCATCGAAGTATTTTTTGTAAGCACCTTGAGACGCATTCCTCGACTAGTTGAGTATCCAAAAAAGGTTGACCCCTTATTCAACAAATTTTGCATTATTCGACAGATGATGTCAAATAAAAAAAACCCCTTCCTTTTTTCAGGCAATCTACAAAGCATTGTTAACAACACTCCGGATATTAATAGAAGGTTCGCGAAGAAACAGTCCTGTAAATTAATTGACCAATGGTAGCGACATTGAATAAGATTCTGTCAGTGGTGGAATAGAGCTGATTCAGGTAGTATTGACCTGTTGATTTTGGCAGAGAGCTGTCGATACATTCTGGTATCAAAAAGTATGTCCAGCATGAGCAAAAATAACTACATTAAATCTCTTTCATTTGACCGGTGCTATTCACAGGTTCATTCCAATACAATATCGTACTTATTGGGTATTTCAAGTGCCACCAGAGCGAAATCTTTACTCCTACAGTGGCTAAATCGTTGGAAAGGCATTTCTTTGAGAATGGAGCGACATTTGTGTGAATAACACTGTAATAAAATAATAAGTTGCGACCTGTCATTGATCTGCAGTCGTCCCGCGTAAACGGTAGAAATTTGTTTAAGACATCCACACCGCATTATATCACTCAAATACGTCAACTAGCACGTGGCCGTAAACATCAACACCGCAACGTAACACTTCCCGTCTGCATTATGCATATAGGCAATAGTTGCAGCACTAGTGCATATATACATGCAGCATATTTGCTGCAAACAGCGCAGAGGCTTTGCGAAAATTGCAAGTGTCGTGTGGTTTCTACACCACTGCTACGGCTGTTTGTTTGTTTGTTCTATAAAGCAAGTGATAGAAGACGTGGATCTGGGATAGATCTGCTCAGTACACAGAAGCACTCGGATTCGCTGCAGAAATTTATAATGAGCGTAAGAGCAACCTCCAACAACAAAGCAGAGGCTGTGCTCTCTTGCAGGCTATTTGAAGCCTCTTTAGGGCTTAGTATGTGGCAATATGGGAGGCCCAAAATTGCTTTTTAATTTCTATGCTACCACATTCCCATTACTTCACCGCTTCTATAATATCCTTTTTCCTACTATTATACAGTATTTTCCAGACAATATTCGCACCCCCCTTAACAATACTTCGCTCTAGTAATCCAAATTGAGGCGCGATAATTTCATCTAGTCTACGTTTTGAAGTATTAGAGAACAATGTTTATTTGCTATAAAAAAGTCACATACAAAATGAATTATATACGTTCTAGATACTTATATATTTCTTTTCATAGTTAGAATACTTTTCACAATTGAAGACTAATAAAGTTTGAGAAAAGATTAAAAAAGTTCGCGGAAAGACGGGAAACTAAAATGGTGAAAGTCAAAAAATGTGGTTGCAAACGGAACCAATATTTACTAACCACCCATAAAT
>JAJMAO010000075.1:0-81055 GCA_030572575.1 Scheffersomyces insectosa
TACATCGGTTCCTTCCTGATGGCCTTTTCAAAGCAATGAATTGAATGCTCAATACAGTGCGCGCTAACAAGCGTGACCACAGTCAACTTTTTTTATAGGGGGTTTACGAATGATTTCTACTTTACGTCAATTCATTATTCATTTTCCAACTTTCAATGGATTGCGAATACTTTATCTGTGAGAGCCCCATAATAAGAAATTGTGAACGAATGAATGAGCAGCCACTTCGTGCTAACTTTGTCATTTGTTGGCGCCATAATTTGTATTCTTCAGAACCTTTTTCTTCAAAGGCAAACGTATTCTTTGGCAACAGTAAGGTAGTTTTCAGCAACTAGAAAATGTAAACTCCAAGAGTCTCTGTGCGCCTTAATTTGTATGACTTCGGCGCCAGCTTAAATCTTTAGTGAACGAATTATTGTTAATGGGGTGCGAATTTTGGTTGGAAAATACTGTAAGTGAATTCGCACCGCCCGGAATAATGCGATAGACCCTCGGAAATTAACAGAAGCTCGGAGTCTCTCCATGATTAGCAAAAGAAGGTTGTCTAGATCTAACCAATTAGGAACACTCAAATGCCGAACAGTTTTACTACGTTTAGCCGCCGGTGTCTCACACAGTTAGTTAGGCAATAGCTATAGTCTTTTTCTGGTAAAAAAAAGCACTTCAAAAACGAAAGTTTTGTGCAACCGTAGATCAGCCATCTTCGCGGGCACTTACTGCCTATTGCTACTTTCAGGCACCACAATTCTGGCACCTCTTCTGTCCTTAAATTTTGAACTTTCCAAATTTAGTGTGGCAGCTGTAGATTAGGGGACCAGATGCAATAACGCCGTTGTGATTTCAATCCAACCGTTTCGTACTTACTCTCGTCGAGCAAATATGACTGTGGTCTAGCCACTGTTGTGCTTACTCTAAACCCTGGAAATCCATTTTCGCCTTTTCGATAAGAAACTTCCGAGGGTGGACGGTTGTTTCTTATTATTTTTTTAGAGTTTATTTTTTTCCTCTGCAGTGATAGTAATAATATGCGGATGAAATTTGAGTTGCTAATATAAGACCAATTTCTCATATCGGTCGCCATCGCGCTTTACGGCCATATTACAATGAACTCTACGCAAAACCGCCAATACGAGAAATTGGTTCCGAGTGGAGATTTCGCTTTGTCCGCAACTTCACCCTTATCTTATAAATAGGTGAGATTCGTCTTCCCTTATTGAGTTATACTCCTCTCTCTTTTTTTCTTGGTAGACATATTATATCTCAAGCAGTGTTCTTTCCATTTTTCTTGTACTGCGCCAAGCAAGAATAAGACTGTCAAAAGATAAGAAAATGGACAGACTTAGAGCCGCCTTGAAGCCAAAGGCTCCAACGGATGTTCAAGAAATCGACGAGTTCTCAGACGAGAAGAAGCAAATCGACTATGAAAACGGACACGAGAAGATAGACTTGGAGCTCGTTGCTTCTAAATCCCAGGAGTTTGACCCAGTTTCATCTAATCTCGTCCAAGACATTCTTGCTGATGAGTATGCTACTGTGACTGTAGAAGATGATTCTCCTTACCCAGAAGTCAGAGCTGCTGTTCCAAGTACTGATGATTTCAACATGCCACAAAATACTATTAGAGCGTGGGTTATTGGTTTTGCCATGACCACACTCGGTTGTGGTATGACCTTGTTGTTCAGTTTGCATGCTCCATCTGTTACTATTTCTACTTTCGTTACTTCCATTTTGGCTTGGCCAATTGGTTTATTGTGGGCCGACTGGATGCCTAACTGGAAGATTTTTGGTCACGAGCTTAACCCTGGTCCATTTAACATTAAGGAACACACTATTATTACAATCATGGCCAATGTTGCCTTCGGTGCTGGTGGTGCAGCTTATGCTACTGATATTTTATTGGCTCAAAATCGTTTCTACTTCTCCGACTTTGGTTGGGGTTTTGATTTAGTTGCTATCTGGAGTACTCAATGTATTGGTTTTGCTTTGGGTGGTGTAGCTAGAAGAATTCTTGTGTACCCATCAGGTGCCATTTTTCCTTCAAACTTGGTCACTGCCACTTTCTTGACCAACATGCACATTAACGAAAACCACACTGCCAACGGATGGAAGATCAGTCGTCTTGCGTTCTTCGCAATCGTCTTCACTGGTTCTTTTGTATACTATTGGTTCCCAGGTTGGATTTTCCAAGCTTTGTCATACTTCTCATGGATTACCTGGATCAAGCCAAACAACGTCATTATTAACCAAATTTTTGGTTCGTCGACTGGTTTAGGTATGTTCCCAAACAACATTGCTTTGGATTGGAATCAGATCGCTGGTTACATTGGTTCACCTTTAATTCCACCAGCAGGAACCATCGCTACCATCTTGCTCTCCATGGTGCTTATCTTCTGGATAGTCGTTCCAGGTGTCCACTACTCCAACACTTGGTTTGCTCAATACTTGCCAATTTCATCTTCTGGCTCGTATGATAGATTCCAGCAACAATATAATGTTTCTAAAATCATTAATTCTGACACATTAACTTTCAACAAGAAGGCTTACGAAGCATACTCCCCACTTTTCTTGTCAACTACATTTGCTATTTCTTACGGTTTATCATTTGCTTCAATCACAGCTACTGTTGTTCACACTGCCTTATTCCATGGAAGAGAGATCATTGAGCAACTCAAGATGAAAGAAAAGCCAGATGTTCACACCAGATTAATGAAGAGATACAATGAAGTTCCAGATTGGTGGTTCTTTATTGTTTTCTTGGTTTTCTTCGCCTTATCGATTGTCACTGTAAGAGTGTGGAATACTGAGTTACCAATTTGGGCTTTGGTTGTTGGGCTTTTAATTGCCATTTTCTTTTTGCTCCCAGTTGGTATCATCTACGCTCGTACTAACATTGCGGTTGGTTTGAACGTTGTTACCGAATTCATTATCGGTTACATGCTTCCAGGTAAGCCATTGGCTATGATGTTCTTTAAGACATTCGGTTACATCACTAACAATCAAGCTATTACCTTCGCTCAGGACATGAAGTTAGGTCACTACATGAAGATCAAGCCTCGTGTGTTGTTTTCTGCCCAGTTTGTTGCTACCATTTGGGGTTCTTTAGTTCAAATTGCTGTGTTGAGATGGTCTTATGGCACTATTGATAACTTATGTGATGCCGAGCAAAAGAACCATTACACTTGTCCAAATGGTAGAGTTTTCTTCAACGCTAGTATTATTTGGGGTGTCATTGGTCCACAACGTCAATTCTCCCATGGTCAAATTTACTACGGATTGTTGTTCTTCTTCATTATTGGAGCCATCTTGCCTGTCATCAACTGGTTGATCTTGAAGAAGTGGCCAAACAGTATTATCAGACACTTGAACTGGCCAGTTTTCTTCTCTGGTACCGGTTACATTCCACCTGCAACTGCTTACAACTACACCTCTTACTGTACCGTTGGTTTGTTCTTCGGATGGTTCGTTAAGAGAAAGTGGTTCCACTGGTGGTCTAAGTACAACTACTCGTTATCCGCTGGTTTGGATATCGGTTTAGCTTGGTCTTCTTTGATCATTTTCTTGACCTTGTATTTAACCAACGCTACTGCACCAAACTGGTGGGGTAACACCGTCATCAATACGTTGGAGTACAACAACGAAGCCATCAGAGTCACTCTTGCACCTGGTGATGCTTTCGGTCCATCTGTTTGGTAATTTCCTTAATTAGTTATATCTCTTGTTGTATATCAAATAACGTTTAATAATATTTAATTCGAAGAGCATCGCAAATGGCGGGCGGGGTGTTATTCACATTGCTCGCTGCGAAAGTCTTTCATCGGGATACGTTGGCTATGAAGCTATGACGTCCCCGACTTGTTGTGCGCTTATGGTGAGGTACTGGTTTTGCCGCATCGTGATATTCTCTGGCGTTTGAAGGCCAGATATCACTCTTAATTTTCTCTCGTGTTGTTAAAGGCATTGAGCTTGTTTCGTATGGCTCCGGGCAGCCAACAAGAAGTGTCTTAACAAACATTTATTTATAGGATTTTTTTGGGGGAAGTATAGGTGCTTCCTGCAATGGTACTTAGAGAACTGGGTTTCTTTCAGCATTTGGGTTTAAAAGTTAATAGAAAACGGAATTAAAGGTTAATTCCGTACTTAATATTTAATAATAGAATAATACAATTACAATACATTAGACATAAGCAAACACTTTAGCAGTAGATTATAGAAGTCATTATAAAGACAATCCTTAAGTTTCATACATTTTAGCAGAGCAGATCCCTTTTGCAGAACCCCTGCACCATCCAGTTTGCCTAACATAGGTATAGTGTAGATTGAGAGTTTATCCGGCTGTTTATAAATAATTACCAGCTTACTCACCTTCCCTCATTCCTTAACTCCCTCATTCCTTAACCAATGTTACCCCTTCTTTCCACCCCTTGTCGGCTTTTCATTTATGACATTGCTTTTGACAATTCTCTCTGCAACCGACAGAATAACGTAACCAGGGCCTGAAACCAGACTTATTATAGCCGATAAGCTCCGCTCTTTTCGAGCCCTGCACAGCAAACATACAAATCAGCTAAACGATAACCTACTTCTATTTCCATCTTTCTACATATACCATTACCTGCACGCTTTCCCACTCATTACTCTCGTACCTTCCTCACATTCAATCGCACCTTTAGTGTCTATACGATGTACTTCGCATCTTACGCAGTCTCACCGTCTCTGTACTCTGTACGACGAAAAGAAATACTCGCTGCTGCACAACATTACACAAATGCTCTAGTCTCGTTCCCGTCGTTTACCGCCTCTTAGAGCCCGCTACGAAAATTTTTAGTGCGTGTCTTCGTACACACCAAATACGACTAAGCGGTGATAAAAATCAACCGATTCCCAGTTGGCGGTTAACTCATCGTTGAAGAACAGAATCAACCCATATTTCTCACCAGACGTGTGTTCAACTGTACTCTAATTACGTTCCAAGCGCTGATTAACGTACGATAACAGGATTATTCTGGAGTTACTTTGCATAGTTTGACAGGTTGCAGCTTGACGTATTATTTGGTAATTGTCAATAGCTCAGTTAGTGTTGCTAAATCACATCTCGTGTATATATTTATTCAAAACCACCCAAAAATCTCATAATGTCCACCGTGTATCACGACTACACTGGCTTCCAGAACGTAACCTCGTTCGCTGATGCCTTCAACAACTTCCAGCAAGTCCAAGGCTTGAACGTGTTCGAGAAGCTTTGGGGTGCTTACTACTACTACATGGGCAATGACTTGTTCGCTACCGGATTGTTGTTCTTCTCCGTCCATGAACTCTTCTATTTCGGTAGATGTTTGCCTTGGTTCATCATCGAGAGAATCCCATACTTTGACAAGTACAGAATCCAAGAAACAAAGCTTCCATCCAATAAGGAACAATGGGAGTGTCTCAAGTCTGTTTTGACATCTCATTTCCTCGTCGAGGCTTTCCCTATCTGGTTCTTCCACCCATTGTGCCAATACATTGGTATCAAGTTCCAAGTTCCATTCCCTTCCGTTACTGATGTTCTTATCCAGTTGAGTGTTTTCTTCGTTCTTGAGGACGCATGGCACTACTGGTTCCACAGAGGTTTACACTACGGTGTCTTCTACAAGTACATCCACAAGCAACACCACAGATATGCCGCTCCATTTGGTTTAGCTGCTGAATATGCTCATCCTGTCGAAGTCATGTTATTGGGTTTTGGTACTGTAGGTATCCCAATCGTCTGGTGTCTTATCACTGGTAACTTGCATCTTTTCACTATCTGTCTTTGGATTATCTTGAGATTGTTCCAAGCCGTGGATGCCCACTCCGGATACGAATTCCCATGGTCATTGCATAACTTCCTTCCATTCTGGGCTGGAGCTGACCATCACGACGAGCACCACCACTACTTCATTGGAAGTTACGCTTCCTCTTTCAGATGGTGGGATTTCGCTTTGGAGACCGAGGCTGGTCCAAAGGCACACAAGAGCAGAGAAAACAAGATGAAGATCAACGCCGAGAAGGCTCAGAAAAAGACTGAATAATCGGTCACACTCATAGAACAGTATATTGTTGGTTGAAATACCTTTAATTGTTAGAAATTTATACAATGTCAATTTCATAGTGCACAAATTCATGGGTTTGACAATAGATGTGTTAATGTGTTAGATTTAATATAAATAAGCAATGGATAAAATTCAGTAGGATAAGTGGTCTGTTGTAATCTATGATTGCTATAATCGTAAGATGTAGGGCCTTTTATTTGAACCGGAATACGAAACAACATCGTTGCTACACCTACAATATATTTCATTACTTTCGTATGGTTTACAATATGCATTAGATTCCTATACTCAAATGAAAGTCATCATTTTCAGATATGCTTTATCTACCTAATCACTCTGACCGAGCCACTCGGAGTACTCCTTTCTCTTGTTAATAATGTTAATGAATCCGACTCTTGAGTTGAACTCTTCGTAATCACTCAAGCCAATGCTCTCTACAACAGTCACTGCGTCCTTCATCTCGATGAACTTCAAATATTTGCTCTTGCTATTGATTATTTCGCCCTTCAATGACAATACAGGTGTATTGGAGATCGATATTATAGCGCCAATCACTATGATGACGATTCCTATTACTGCTTCCAATACGATATCTATGGGCAAACTGCCATGGTAATGGGAGACTATGGATAACTTGTGGAACTCGAACGATGAGTATCCCGAATGTATCAAGAGCAAAAGCCCAATTACGTAGTACAATGCCGAGGAAGAACCTGTAGCCATGTTTAACCTTCAATCGGGAGATATATATAGTAGTTTACGGATCCTAGTATTGCCATAGAGTGTTAGCCATATATTGGAACTTCTGAACACTCTTAGTCGCAGGTGGACAATTATTGAAAAAGTATCACGTGATTATCAATACTGTAGTAGTGTTAGTAGTGGCGAGGGAGTACTAGCAGAAGAGAGTGTTTCACTTGTGGATTGAAATGGCTCCACTGATTTCTAATGGGCACTAGCTTTAAAGTATCTCCTTGGATGGAAAGTTATTGGAGCATTTATTCAAAACCAACCTCGACTCTTACCACTCACTGTCCTCTTCAATCGAAGTAAGTCCCTTCTTAGATAAGGCATTTGTCGCATTTATTAAACAGACGGAAGAGAACTGGCTCACTAAATTTTAACAACTTCTGACTAAGCTGTTGCTAAGTTATTGTTAGAAGATCCGTAAGCTCTCGGTAAGCACTCACACCACTCACTGTTTCATTTCAGCTTGCTGCGACGTCACGGCTCCCTTCGGTTTTCCCTGTTCCATTATCATATGCTCCATAGCCAACCGGCAATACCTACCCATGGTCACACACATAGCAGACACGTCTTCCTGGTGTTGCTACAAGTTGACGCCTTCGAGGCACAGCTGTAATCTTGATCCCGTTTGATCCCTAAGAGAGTCCTGCCATGCACTGTTCCACCATGATCCCGCCTGTCTCTTTGATATCATGTGACCGCGTTGGTACTTTTCAATTTTCCATCATAGCCGTTTATGGATTAATGTTTCACCGCGAGGGCCACAGAAATCCTACGGCGAAGACTCCACAGAACAAACAGAACGAAGCGCCAGAAAATACCCTGTGCTCGCACCGTTTCCCCACCAAGATAACAGTTCCAATGCGCATCGTAGACGTCGAACGGAGTTTCATCTTCTTACTGCCACTCATAATGCAATATAGCACAGCATGCTTCCAGCAACAACCATCAACTACGATAACACAAAGATCAGATCAAGACTGCACATCCTAGACTATGACTATCTTGATTTAGACTCTGTGCCCATGCTCTATCTGTAACTTTCTCGTAATCTGTCGTAATCTTCCGTCTCTCAGAACACTCGCACTCGTCTCTCACTAATCTCTCGCCATTCCCTCACTAATTTCTCTCGTTCTGCCAGAATTTCCCCGTGAACTCGCAATTGCTCCGGCGGACGTCTTTTGGGGAAATCGTTGCAAGCACCTTAGTTTTCACCATACAACAATGACCATTCAATAGCCCTATAACACATCATCAGGACTACTTTGGCGTCTCCCCTATTCCGCCTAGATCATATAGAGCTACCAACAGCGTCACAGATTCACAGACGCCTTTGTTTATCCGATATAACCTGTTATCTCCAGTAGTCGCTGCTTCTACTAGCCATCATCTCCATTCTCACCTTAGCAAATTCAGACCATAGCTGTATTCACCGTCAAGTTTCACCAGAAGTTTCAAACAAGCTCTGCTGTAATTACTACATAATCGTCTACAATGGCAGTAGCAGCAACCACAACCAACCCCAAGCTGCTGGCCCTGTCAGGTCCGCCAGCCCCGTCTCCTAATAACGAGTCGGCCAACCCTCCGCCCACATCTGCTCCGAATGGAACTGAAACAAAACCACCCGTAAGCTATGTTCCCACAGACATAACATCTTTGGACTGTAAGATCCTTCAGTACGAGTACGCCATATCGAAATTGGAATTTTTCATCAAGAGTATCAAGCGAATTTCAGTAGAGTGTACTGAAAGCAGTACTTCCAACGGAACTCTGACTACAGGTACTACTACAGCCACGACAGCAACTTTAACAGACACGGAAAGTATTACTTCCAAAGAAGCTAGCCCTGAAAGAAAGTTGACTTTCTCTTCTCTTCCGCTATTGCACTATATAGTGCTTCTTTCTGGTACTGTTTTCGCTATCAGTGAGAACGTATTCAACCCCAAACTAGATTTGCTTTCTAACTACAAGTTGTTCAAGCCAACTCCTATTAACATATCTACCATCACAACACACATTCCTTATGATAATCCAGATTCATCAGTGGGAATTCTCACTGATCTTCCAAAGGTAGCTACCGCGCTCAAGTGTTTAAAAGCATTAGAGTCGCTTGCAGTGACATGCCTTCAAGGCTACCAGAAGAGAATGGCCCAAGCCAAATTGGAGCAGCTGAAAATAATCAAAGCAGATCTTACCAAGTATTATGAAGATCTCAAGAGTATTGTCGAGAAGGACATTTTCCACACAGACACTGACATAGACTTGACTCTAGATGGACTCACTTTCAAACTTCCTAAGGATCTGAACCTTTTAGAGAACGAAAATTTCGTGGAGGCAACTTTAATAGACATCGATATCAAGATGGTATTCTTGATCAACAAGCAGATCGATTCCATTTTGAGCCGGTTGAAGCCAATCATTTTGACCCACAAGACGTTGAAACGTGGTTCGAGCAAGGCCGTTGATACATATGCATTGCACCAAATCTTCCTACTTACACTAAGACTTAATGATATCTACACTATATTTCGTCGTTTTGGGCGTAAGATCTTTCTTTCCAATTACTCCCATTTGACAGATTCTAAGTTCTTATTCCAGGCCAAGAATGGAAACTATTTCAAGGCCACCCATTTAGCCAATGTCGATGAGACTTTTAACACAATGAAAAAGAACGGTACATTGATTGCCAATTTAACAAGACTTGTTCGCCAGGATTCAAGGTTTGAAATTAACCCAAAGAACATTAATGACTTAGTTAACTTTGCCAATCAGGGACATGTGATGCTAGAACACTCGATCGAGAAGTTCGAAACATTTAGTGAAGAGTGGATAACAACCGAGTTGCGATTCAGAAAAATTTACCAGTTGCCAAAGAAGAATCTCATCGATATTTACCATGGCTTCCACGAGGTCAGAGTTCCTCCAGTAGTCACATTGAATTCGAAGCAAATTTCCGGGTTTTCGTCATCTAAGGAAAGCACCAACTCCGAACTCGAGGCATTCCCTAGTGTATCAGGCACTAATGGAGTGAAGTCATTGGAGAAGGGTTTGAAGAAATTGGACTTGGATGCTCCTAAACCAACAACGAGAGGATCCAGGTCTTCTTCCATAAATAGTTTGAGCAGCAATGGTTCACTTACCAATAAGCCATTGATGAGAAAGAACTCCCTTAATTCGCCAAATAGAAACTCTGTTCTCATACTTCCCAATGCAACTCCAACAAATGGTAAAGTCTCCCCTCTTCGTCTGAGGCCAAATTCAATGCTCTTCATGAACTCCAATGGGTCGATGTCGAACATCGAAGGAAATATTTCAGCCAACAATAATAACGGTACAAGTCTGAATCCTGCTGTGGCAGCAGCGGGGGCTCAGACACGCCGTAGGGCAAATTCCCAGCCAGTAAGAGGGACTCCTAGTCTAAATGAAGCCATTGCTACATCAGGTGCCGCAGCAGCTCTCAATAGGAATCATAACCTTAGTGTACCTTCTTCGAGCCCCTCAGCTTCAATGAGATCTCCAACTGGATCTATTAACAGAAAACAACCAGTAAACTCAACGAATGGTAAGAACTCTTCCCCTGTACCGAATGGAAGTAAGGTTCAAAAACTGTTATTGGCAGTGAAAGAAGAGGAAGATGGGACCGGAGTCCCCCCACCTATACCTGCTCCGACAAAGCTCAGTGCAAACCAGCGCTTGCAACATCATTTACGACAGGCTGCAAAATCCGGGACATTAATGACGCAGGAAAAGGAAATACTCACGCCAGTGACGTTTGACCCCAATGCTCCATCTAGTGTTCTGATCAGAAAATATATAGATCCTCCGCCTCCTCCACCACCGAAGGAACCCTCGCCTCCACAAGAGATCGGCTCAGCTAGTGGACCCATTGGCCAAGTATCCAAGCCCAGAAGAACCAGAGATATGGTAACCAGAAGAAATACTCAGCAGAATAGCGTCACGAAGCAAATAGATCCTCAATCCATTGAAACATCATCCTCTTATTCAACTGATTCATCCAGTGGTAGTGGAAAGAGAGTTAGATTCACTGGTGTGCCTGAGTACTCTGAAGCAGAGGATGCACCTACGAAGTATTCGCACACCATATTGCGTAACTTCGCCGTGTTTAAGAGCCCCATTCGTGTGGGGAACAACAAACCTACAGCATTCAGGAAGAAGGATCAGTTGTTGAAGAAGGAAGAAAGTTTGTCGTTCAAGTATCAATTGCATCATCAGAATGCTGAAGATGAGCTCTGACGATTCTTTTTGGACGCTAACCCTACCTACCCACGCATTGATTCAAAGTTAAATACTTACGGATGGACCAGTCGACTGAATCCACAGAGTCCGAAACATGTCTACAAATACATACATATATTCTATATTTAGATATACATCCAGGCTTCTGACCTTTTTGTGGCCAGAGCGAAGCTTCCACTTGACTCCATCGGGCAGCACATATGGTCCCCTAATTGGTTCTTGGGACAAACATAGCTGCCACTTTTCACTTCTTTATTCAATTAATACGTGATTTTTAACTTGGAATATTCATTTCAATGCTGTAATCAACTTATTAAACATTAATCGTACAGGTATATGTTCATTGGCGCACTGTAACATGGGCAAAATATCACTCTTTACTGGTTACATTTAATATAAATGTATGGCCATACTGCTCGATGTCTCTTTCATACTATACTATACTACTACACTACACTCCTCTACATAATTAATACTACTAAAAATTATGTCTCCTTCTATTATACTTACGCTACTATTCTTCACCACTATCTACTACTCCATTCTACTACGCTTACACTATTAATTACGTTTCACCATTTCGCCCTATCCCACCCTACTATACATACAATTCTACTCTTCAGCACTATTTCCTATTCCATTGTACTTTCATTGCTACTCCTCACCACTATATCTACACTAATACTCCATTCTACTACATCCTACTCCACCCTACTAACAGTATTTTGCATCCATCCAAGATGACTACCATGCAGGCACGCCATTCAAATTTTTTTTAAAGTCATCTTGAAAAATTACGTTTTGAGCGATCTGGAAGAGGTGGTATAAGACACTAAGACTAGTTCAATTAGAAGTTGTTGGTGTTGCTCGTAATATTGAGAACTTGATATTATTTACAGTGGTTTCTATCTTCGGCATTTGCAAAAAAGATTGAAGGTTTCATCTTAAAAACTAGTTTTCTTCCTGACCTTTTCATTTGCATCTCAACGCTTATCAACAGTCATCTCACAATCATGTCTGTAGAAACAAAAAAGAGAACCCAAAACGGGGCCCCAGATGCCTTGTCAAAGAGGATAAAGCCTACAGTGCACAAGAGCACTAATCCTACCAACGAAGAAGGCATTTCAGAGTGTTTCCAGAAGTTTTCTACTTCCTTATATGTCTCATTAGCCCCAGCTCATCTTCAAAACCCAATCAATGGAATCAAAGCACAGCACTTGGATCCTTTGATCATGTCCTACCTCCCAAAGGCTCGTGGTGTTGTGTTGTCTTACTCCAACATCCAGCTCTCGGATGATAACATAAGCACTGACTCTGAAGGTAATATTATAACCATCGCCAAGATTGAGGGCTCGACTCCGTTTACATTCTTCTGGATCACCGTAGACTTCTTGGTATGGAGACCTCAGGTCGGTGATGTATTGGAGGGATATATCTACATGCAAACAGCATCCCATTTGGGTTTGTTGATTCACGACACTTTCAATGCATCTATTAAGAAATACAACATTCCAAACGACTGGCAATTCATTCCTAATCAAGAAGATGAGATTGCCGAAGCCGATGCTGATTCAGATACCAAGTTCAAGTCTTTCGGTTACTGGGTTGACGAAAATGAAAGCAAGATCGAGGGTAAATTAAGATTCACTGTCAAGACTATCTATACTTCTGGTAAGGTTGTTTCTGTTGAAGGTACCTTAATCAAGCCAGGTGCTGAGAGAGATGCTCAGCCAATCTTTAGAGAGCGTCTCTCGTCTGTATCTTCTGTTAGTGGTAAGAACAGCAAACACAAGAAGTTTGATGACGACGAGATACCCGTAGTAGAGATTGCAGAACCAAAGGATGAAGATGCTTTGCCTGGTTACATAAAAGAGAGTGACAACGAAGATGAAGATAATGCAGTAGTCAACAAGTCCGATTCTGACGAAGAAGATGACTCTGATTAAATTTGATACTTCAAGTATTGTTAGCATAGAGGATTAAATGCCTCAAAATTTCATGGGATTTCCTAAGGTATTGGTGATTTTCCTTGGAGTACTTTGTATAATATAATAGACAAAATTGTAAAACTTTTAGCTGTATGTTAATCGTGTAATCCTATAATCTATCTAATTTCGTATGTATATCGTCTGATGCCGTATGTACAAGTCCCTGTAATCTATTTCAATGGCTTATCGTCATTGATCATCCTCCAAATTACATCCTTCTCCTTGCTTGTCGGGTGAAGGTATCTGGTGTGTCTAGTACCGTAAAAGAGTCTATAATACCATTTATCCTTGTTCAATGTTCCTACCGGACTTGAACTGTGGTGGAATTTGCTGGAAAATTCGGCTGCTTTCTTGGCTCCAGTTCCCATCATTGTCAAGTGTTGCACGTTGTGCAATTTTCTGAAATTAAAGAAAGTTATGAGAAGACCTTGAAGGATAGATATGACTATGACAGCACCAAATCCATAATATGACTCTTCTATATAATTCTTAAGGTTCATACCGTAAAATGCTGGGATCAAAGTGGCGACAGTGAACCCTAAGGTGTAAATTGTAACTTTAAGCTCAAATAACATCAAGGAATTTCTATTAGCGTCCAATATGATATTCACGATATCCTCTGTGGCCCTGATGTCATTTAGCAATGATCCTGCTTGTTGAACAAATTCATCACATTGTTTGTAGTAAGATTCCAATATCATTTCTAAGTCTTCATAGTCCTCAACTTTAGGATCGAATTTCTTCACATCCGTCAAGTACATTCCTGCCAAATCCTCATCGTTATCCAATAGTTCGTCTAGAACATCTCTAATGAGGACAGCCTTCCGGTAGAAACTGGACAATTTTTTCAGCTTTATTAACAACTCCTGTAACTTGTTTCTATCAACATGGTCCTCTAATTCTGACAAAATCAAGCCACAGCTCGATATATGCGTTTTAACTTCGGCTTCTAGGTAACTCATGATACTGATTAATATGCATTCGAGGGCTCTGAATTCGTAACAGACTCCACCAGGGGGTAACTTAAGCTTCATCTCAAGGTCATACATAAACAATCCAAGGCGTGTAGCAATAGATGGAGTGGATGTATCGAAAACCATAACCATATCCTTCTTCACGATAGCCTTGATATGCAAAAGATTGACCAAAATGGTATTGGTTCTAATCATAATGGAAGGAGCGACATCAATTGATGAGGTATCGATCTTCCTTAAATCACGAGGAAAGAGGTTATTATCCTTTAGAAAGGTCATTCTGGGGTATTTCTGCGATACAGCTGTAATATTTCCTCCTTTGTCAAAAATTGTGCAAGAGATATGAAGATCATTTGGAGTAATGGGTTTCAATCGATTGTAGATGGATTCCATATCATGCTCTAGGACTTCGTCGGTTTCGATGAGGGCCTCTTCCGACATTTCACCCGGTATCAGATCCTTGATATGTTGCCATGCCTCTTTGTTCCTGTAGTCCGTAGATTTCCGTCGTTGTTGTGAGCCTATCGCTCTAGACATGGGTGTAGATATTAATGCAGATGATGAAGGCAATGACTTGATGCCATTGCATGGTGCTCTATTGAGCATATGGGACACTGAAAACTCTCGACTTAGGAAAGAACGCTGTAGATAGCGCCCCGTGCTGCTATATGCTATTCTCGGTATCATTTCTAACTTTTGGTGTTAGTCTTTCAGTTATACTGTAGCAAGCATCAGATCTTCTCGATGGCTAGAATGAAGACAAGCAAAGAACGAAGAACGCAGATCAAAAACGATGGGAAAATGCAAATTCTAAGGATTTAGCAGACCAAACTGGTTCCCCGACCCTTCTTCACGTAATTAGCGACTGAAACCGGAATATCCTCCTTGTTGTGTACTACTTCTACCGACTTCTCTTCTTCTCAGCATTTCCAAACCGTTAAATTAATCACAAAATTTCGCTAAGCGCTCTTCATAATCTTTTTTTCCATTGCTGCGAATGCGGCAGTTGTGAAATTTGGTGTTGGAGGGGAGTATGGTGGAGTGGGTGTTATGGGAGTTTTGGTGAAGATGAGTAATGGAAGTAGAGTGAATACGACTTGGCTCAGTGTAGGTGGGGAGTAGATCGCTTTGGAGAAGTTTGAGGGATTTTGGCTAAAAATTGGTGGAAATAGGTGGAGGTTAAAGGTGGATTATTTGTAGTTTTACTAGTGTTGAGCCAGTGCTTCTGGCAAAAGCTGGACTGGGTATGAAAGACTGTTTATGTAATTAGTTAGCCAGGAACGGGCAAAACGTGCTTATTCGAAGTCAAATATAATGATGTGGTAGAGAAGAATGCAAAATCGGGACCATAATGCTGAAACCCAGGACAAATGTCAACTCCGGAGCAAATTTTATAGTGTACCCTCTGATTACTACTACACCATCTAGAACTAACAGATAATAAATTATGAAATAAACGAGTACTTTATAAACGTATGGATAAGAAAGTCACCGACGAAGTAAATAAAAAAATGTATCTTGAGCGGAATGTCTGACACAATCGCTGAGTACTTCCACAGACCAGAAGTTATGGTGAATGGATCTTGAGACTTTTCATGAACGGGATTTCGATGCAAATCGTTGAATAATGGCCGGCCGTAATGAGTACTTTCCAATGTACTAGGTATTCTGGATGGTCTTATCATGCACGGTCATTCTCCACTGAATACACTACAAGCAGAAAACCTAATCAAAGAACTTTCTGGTTGGAGATGGGCCGAACAACTCCAATCTGATGGCTGGCAAACCCTCTTGCGACAAGATCTGTAATCTCTCTTCCAAAGTATTGTTAACCTCAATCTTTCCAGTACCGTTGACAGCTACGACACCACCGGCAATGTCCTTACTCAAGAAGTTGGTTTCATCGACAGTGATTTCAACAGCGAACTTGGCCTTGTCTTCGAAGTTCTTGGCAGCTTCCTTAGCGGCCTCCTTAGCTAACTCGACATCGACTTCTCTAACTCTGATGGACACCTTTTCTTCCAATAATGCCAATATACCTTCTTCAATCAAACCAACCAACACTGGCTTGTAGTCCTCCTTGGAGGTGGTGATTTTCTTCAATTCCTTTTCAGCTTCGTCGAAAATCTCGTTTAAAACCTCCTCCTTGGTAGCCAAGATTCTCAATCTGGTCTTGTTGGCGATAGTGGACTTGGTAATCTGCTGAGCCAAAGAAGCTTTCTTCAACTTCTGCTCGTAGGTAGAGTCAATGGCGGCAGTTTCAGATCTAACAATCGATGCTTTCTCGATTTCGTACTCCTCGTCAGCCTTCAATCTGATTTCCTTAGCCTTCTCCTTAGCTTCCTTCTCGATGAAGGCTTGCATCTTGGAGAGCTCGGATTTCACCTAGACAACATGGTTAGTAGATGCTCACTCATCGTTGGCAGATATCGGTGACTTCACGATCAATTGCACCAAAAACAGCTCTCCGCTACTTACTTGTTCTTCGGACAAAGGCATCTTGGTACTTATGCTTGTGGATGTATGTGACGATGTGATGTTCGACGGAGGTAGACTCCATATATAGCCGCTTATCGTTTTGTTCAAGGATTCAATTAATTGAGGTTGTTCAGAAATTGGGGCGCGCGCACGACCTGGATATGAGAGAGTGAGTGCTGCAAAGATTTAGTGCGACTGAGTTTGTATGGGCGAAAAAAAGTGTGTGCTGAGGCAGTCAATGAGAATGTATGGGAGCATTCGTTGTATAGACATGAGTTGGAATTTCTACGTAGTGATTCTCCTGGTGTTTGAGAATATGCAGATATAGATTTAGATATATTGGAAGTTACAGTGAAAATGGGTGGAAAAAATTGAAATTGGAGCAAATTGGAGGCATTTGCTGTGTTCCATGTCCCTCGATTACTGTATCTATAAGTATGCACCATCATAATTGAAACACCACTATACATACGCTGCGTTTGTACTAAAGCAGAAGTTGAACTCGTCTATTCTTAAAACTTTTATTTGCGGAAATAACACTATGTAAGAAACAATAAATATATGAATGAGATCGCAGAACACTTCCAACTGGTACAAGTTATTAGCTACTGAGCATTCCGTGGCATCCAATGGCTGCGAAACTCACTGAGGAATTGAAAACAAAAGCAACCTGGAAGAAATACTGGAGCCCAAGTATTGGGCATCGGAGTACGCATTGCACTACGCTATTACTTTAGTGCAGCTCTAGATAAGCTTGTCAAGGAAGTCTCTGGCCAACTCAACACCGACGAATGTAGCAGCGTTGGCTGGGAAAGATCTGGCCAAAGCTGGACCCACTCCTGGGAAGAAGGCCTTAACACCTCCCTTGGCATAGATATTCTTTGTGGTTTGGAGAATGGAAATACTGACGTTGGATGATTGCTGGGTGGACTTGATGGTATCGATTGGGAAAACACCCAACCACATGGAAACACCAGCGAAACCACCAGCTGTGGAAATGGCAATCAAAGACATACTCTCACCAGGAGTGGACAATCTCTCTTTCAAGTATTCGTAAGTAGCAAAGTACAAAGCAGAACCTGGACCATCTCTAGCCAAAGTAGCAGCGGATCCCTTGAAGATCGATCTGATACCACCGGTTCTGTACATTTCCTTGACGACGGAACCCATAGAAGTACTCTTGGTACCTTCTTGGATTTGCATCATGACCTTGATTCTCTCGAATGGGGCAGCAACAAGAGTGGTTGGAACGGCAGAAATGAAACCAGCAGTGGAGATGTTGGCAATGGTGAATTGATCGCTGGTCTTTCCAGTGTAAGAGCCCACAATCTTCTTACCGACGTCGTAACCCCAGAAAGAGACGGCGAACATTGGAGTGACACCCAAAAGTGGAGGCAACACACCTCTGTAAAGACCAAGCAAACCATCCTTAACAACGGTTTGCTTTACGCATTGTACGGCCGATTGGTACATACCGGTCTGCAAACGGACCTTGACCAAATCGAATGGGTGACCGGTTAAGACGGCACTAGAAGCGTTAGTAATCGATTTTTCATCATTTAATTGGTACTTTTCTCCCAGAATTCTGTGAAACACCCTCTCATGCCCATAGGGCCCTTGACATCTGGAAATTTCACAGTCTCTTTTCTTGCTCGGTACTTACCAAATACCACCGAAACCACCGGAAGCAAAAGACTTCACGTTGTCGACTAACAAGCTGTCAACTTCTTCCGCCATTGTATCGTTGAGTTGTGGAATTGTCTAATAAATAATAAGGAAGGGACCAACGAATCGTCTGAAGCTCACTGGGGAACTGCCAATTCCACCAACTAGCAATCTGGGGGAATGCAATTCTTCTTATAGTGTGGTAAGATTGGCTACCGAAAAAAGAAATGAACCGACCAACAGTCGTGCGCACACCGCGACTGCGACTGGAACCACCAGAAAGTCCGAGGAAATAGCTGGAAAAAATGTGTGGTGACGAGACAGAATGAGACAATGTTAGGGGACACAGATTAAATAGAATTGTACCATATTTACGAGTAAGATGGAATACGAAACCCCAGATCTGGCATGACCATTTCGTCCCAGCTTTAGGATGTTTCTGCTTTTTTTTGCCAGTAAATAGCACTGCCTAGTTTCATAAGGCATTAGTCATGTTTCTGTGGTGAGTCGTTTTTCACTGGATCAGATCTGGCTTCATACCGAGCATATATTTTCTCACAGTTAAGGTTATCGTTCCAATGAAAATTTTGTGGGGCAGATGATTTTTTTGCTGCGTTGCACCGCCGGATGCGCATCTATTACCGAGGATTTAAAATTGCCGGGAGCGTAGGCAGAATCTATGTGAGAGTGGTGCAAAGCTAAACGGTTCGGAATCTGTCCAACGGTTATTCTGCTTCTTGGGGTTGCAACGCACCGGATTTGACGTGTTCCAGCATAGTAGAGATTACGTGAATTATGCCTTTACATGGCAATTGTTCAAGGTGCTGATGCTGGTCCGCCGGGCCCACTTGCCTCAATTATACTTTTCTTGATTATGATCTAATTTCGGACTACATTATTTTGTATTGTTTACGTATTTACTGGTAAACCAATGATATTTTCTTGATAGTGACCTGGAGTTTAGCTGACATCTGACATTCCCTTAATTTCAGAAAAGTTTACTTAATTCTCGTAACTCGAAATCGGTCCTAAGGTCTTGAACAAAGTCTTGCATCTGCATTTTGAATTCTCCCAAATATATCTGTTTGTAGATCCTATCGATAACAGCCAGTAATGTGCGCTCTACATCTTCTAAGTCGTTATCTATTTGTGATATCGTGTTCTCTTCCAATCCGTCCTCGTTCTCTTCTAAATTGAGTATCAACACATAGTTTACACTCAAATTGTGAAATTCTTGGGAACTGGAGATGAACTTGAATATAGTTTGCAATATCTGGTAGATTTGGGCAATGTAGCTCGATTGAGTCGTCTTTCCTATACTTTGCTCATTGAGAAGCTTGAACTCTATTATTTTAGTGAGGTAAGTATCATGCACTCGGATTAACTCGTCGATAGTCAATTGGTTCATGTTGTGCTCCACTTGATTAGCATTATTGATATCTCTGGTGAAAGATTTGATGAAGGATGGATTCAAACTGTTCAACAAACTCAACAGACTATTCTCATCGTCCTGTTCTCCAGGTATGCTTGATTTGAATAATTTCTTGTTGATGCATTTCTGAAAATTGTCTTCTATGACATCGTATGAAATAAAGCTAATAAGCGAATTCAAAATTTTCAATAAATGGCTTCGAATTAAGTTTGTCGTGTTGAATGCCTTGGTCACCCATACTATCTTTCGTTCCCTTCTATTCAGTCGATTCCAGGAGTTGTGTATCTTTCGATACTTTTGCAGAATGTTTCTCAATTCACTCTTGCGCAAATTTCTGGCATCAACATAATTTTCATTTAAGAGGTATTGTAGATGCTTTATTCTCCACAAAAAGTTGAACATCTTCAAGTATTGTATCATCTGTGGTTCAAGTAAGTAGTTGATAGCGAGATCATCTATTCTGTACTCTACTGTAAAGACCTCCCAGCCTATATTTCCATGCAGAGGATTCAAAACTCGTGCATCTAATCTATTGTTATTCTTGAAATGCTGCATTGAAGAGCAGTTAATCGATTCAGTCATGACTTGTGATAAGTAGGTCGATGAAATGTTGGTTGAAGACTCGTCAAAAACACCAACACCTTTCAATATTATTGTATCTATAAAATCGTTATTGTCAGTAAAGTAAACCTTCTTGAAATTTACCAAGTGAGTGTATAGTTCGTTCTCAGGACCTTGTAATATTACAGTGATGTAGTTCATTATTTCGTCATACTGCGTATTCACTAGCTCAATGATCTCATTAATAGACATTGATTGTAGACCATGGTTAGTTTCAAATATCTCTTTTGAGTATTTGTGGGTATAGTTATTAATCCATTTGAGTTCCTTGCAATATTTGGATAAGAAAATAAGAGATTTTCCTATTTGGAAGATTTTCTGACTCAGTTGCTTACTTATGAATGGTGGTACTCTTGATGGCAAGAAGTTAATGATGTCGTTAAAGTCGTTCTTAGTTAAATCGAATTTGATAAAAAACTCATTACTGTTGTCAATAAGTTCGCCACTTATTATCCAATTCTCTAATATCTCGTAATATGGCTTTGATATTTCGAAGAAAATCGCTTCGCTTAATTCTCTTATTTTCAAATCGCCGAATTTAGTTATTCCATATACTTTAGACAAGAAGTCAAATCCGTTTAAGCTGTCTAATTCTAGTACTAATGAATAGAACAACCTAAGTCTCGGTATCCACCCAAATATGGAATTGTAAACACCTATCAATGAAGATGGCTGGACGCTGAAGATCAGATTAATGTCCTTCACGTATGAGTTTAAATAATGTTCAAGTACTCTCAAATATGCTGTTTTGATGGGAGAATTCAATTTTCCCATTTTAGATTCGACCGATATCGTTAGGCTCTTGTATAGTAATGCACATTCTAGTATACTGAACATTAAGCCAGTATAGCTGTTATTCACAGTCGTTGGTATCTCTATTTCCTTGTTCGTTTGAAAGGACAATAGCTTTGAGTCTAGTCCTAGTAAGGTATACGATAAATAAGGCAATATTGACTCCTCTGATAATGTTTCGTAGTATGATTCTATTAATTGAGACAACGGGATATCATTAGTCCAGTTACGTCCACTAGGGCTGTTTCTGTATGGGGACGACTGTAGGTGGTCAATAGTCTGCAGTTGTTGGATTTGGCCAGAATTGCTGGTATATGACTTATTACTGAACTGGGATACCACTCTTCTCGGCGATGGGGCGCTTGAGGCATTAAATCGTTCACTTACAAAAGGCGATTGCGGTTGGACTCTGTCACCACTCTGTAAAACATCGAAGAATACCAAATAATTGCAGATTTGGTCTACGGTCTTCAACTTGGCCAATGCCTCTATTATGCGCTGGAACGTCGCCCATTGAGATTTTGCTCCATGGCTCAAGAAAAGCGTCTTATATCGATCAGTGATTTGATGGATATCATTCTGTGGAGCAGCATAGTTATTGCCACTTTTACTACTCGTAGCGATCGAATTTAAGAGATCGCTGGTAACGCTTTGTATAAACTCCTCACCGAACTCTGCTGGAACCAATGATTTAACTAGTCTGTTACTGTAGACCTTTATGAGTTGACTTCTATCTAGAGCCATTATATTCTTTTTCGTTGCAAGTTTTTACAACTAATTTCAACAGTATCCACTTGAACTATAATGTCACTGTGACTTTGGAGATGATTGCTATCTCTATAACTACAAATACCAATATTCTACCATTAACCATGCAAATTAAAGTAGTGAAGAACTGAATGTTTACGTTTTTGCTTCTGTAGCCGCTAGGCTTTGTGTAACAACACGCTCGCAAAATATATGTGGTAGCGCCGTCCAAGCTCATCAAAATTCGCAGCCTAAGTTAAGGGAGTATAATGAGGAAGCAGTGGTGGTTTATAAGGAGTTGTCACGGAAGTATTCTTGGTAAGAGTGAGTCAGATTGCATGGTGAGAGTGTTGCTTGACATGCGAAAAAATTTTGATTCTTTCAAATTGAAAAGAGTGTCTCGCCCTACAATACTACAGTGGCTAAAGTAAGAATAGATCGTCATATTTTAGGCTATCGATATAAAACTGAACTAGAGCTCCAGGCAACATAAAGCGAACTCCCAGTGGCGCGTGTTTCGTAGTAGGACGTCACATTCGGATCGGATCTAAAAAAAGATACCGCTTCTGGCATTAAAAAATCAAACCTCTCTAAACATGGACCTCGAAACAAGTTCCAATGCTTCAGTAGGCAACACCAGAGGAAACTCCGATTGGGGCAATGTCTGGGTTCTTGACGTTAGGGTTCAAATCAGCATCGTTCAAAGACAATTGCTCAGCTGTCCAGATATGTTCAACCTTTTCAACAGAGTTGTCACCAACACCACATAAACCACCTTGTCTCTCCCAGTCCTTAACTCTGTTCAAGTTCAATTCATCGAATACGGAATCAACAGCTTCAATCAATTTTCTGGAAATCTCAGGACCATGGCCCGGAGTAGGAGTAATTCTCAATCTCTCCTCACCAATTGGTACAGTTGGGAAGTTGATGGCTTGGACGTAGATTTTATGCTTCTCCAACAACAAGTCAGAAGCTTTCTTTGCATCAGCAGCATTACCTACCAAAACTGGCACAATGTGTGATGGGTTAGGCATAACTGGAAGTCCCAAATCAAGTAAGCTGGTCTTGACAGCAAGAGTGTTCTTATGTTGAGCAACACGGTCTTGCAAAGTTGCTCTCTGGTATCTAACAGCAGCACTGGAACCTGCCATGATGGCAGGAGGTAACGAAGTAGTAAAGATGAAACCTGGTGCATAAGATCTGAACCAGTCGATCATGTTAGCCTTACCGGTTACATAACCACCCACGGTACCAAAGGCTTTACCTAAAGTACCAGTGACCATGTCAACTCTATTCATGACGGTCTGGAAGTTTGGTTGTTCAATACCAGCCTTCAAGTGGGCGTCGAACTCTAAGTGCTCGGCAACACCAGCACCATGTGGTCCGTACATACCGACTGCATGAACTTCATCCAAGAAGGTTAAGGCTCCGTACTTTTCGGCCAAGTCACAAATGGCCTCAATTGGAGCAATAGATCCACACATGGAGTACACAGACTCAAACGCGATCAACTTAGGAGTCGACTTAGGGTACTTGGCCAACTTTGCCTCTAAATCAGCCAAGTTGTTATGCTTGAAAATCTCCTTTTTAGCTCTGGAGTTCCTAATACCTTGAATCATGGAAGCATGGTTCAAAACGTCAGAGAAAATGACTAAATCCTTGATCTTTTGGCCAAAAAGGGACAAAACAGCATCATTGGCAACAAAGCAGGATGAAAACACCAACGCAGCTTCGTGTTTGTGCAACGCCGCAAGCTCGGACTCCAATTTGATGGAATGAAGATTATGGCCAGCGATGTTTCTAGTACCACCAGCACCAGAACCGTACTTCTCCAAGACACGCTTCATTTCAGTCAAAGTCGCCTCATTCTTACCCATTCCGAGGTAATCGTTAGAACACCAAACAGTGACCTTGTCTTCTTCAGCACTACGGTGGGCTTCTGGGAAGTCCTTGGCCAAACGGTTAATGTTGTTGAAGAAACGGTAAGACTTGTCTTCTCTCTTTTTGTTGAGATCGTTGTTCAAATAACCATTGTAGTCAAAAGACGACTCGTTCGAAGAGAGATCGACCTTGCTGCTAGCAAGGTTCTCACCCTTGAAAGAGTAAGGAGCTGAAGCAGTGGATGGTGGGGTAGTTGTAGAGGCAGTTGCTCTGGCTGGACGAGAGGCCGAAGAGTAGCTTCTTTCCTGGGCCTTCAAGGCGCCGCTCATGAATGGACATTGGCGAGCCTGGTTAGCTAAAGCACCAGAAGTTCTGCTAATTTGACGCAAACTTTGGGTGGAGGAGGCCTTGACGAAAGGACAAACGGCCATAGAGGCTCTGGTAAGAGATTCCATAGCTGGTACAGTGTTTTTTTTTAGTTTTTTACGACGAACAGGAAGAGCGAAACACGGATTCTAGCGTGGAGTTTCAGATTGGATTACCAACGGAATTTCAACCTCAGAAACGGTGCTAGCGAACGATACTTGTACTTCAAGAAAAGACGTACATGTTGAAAATTTTGAAGACTAATAATACTCTGGTTATGCGAGAGGAGAAAATTTTGGAGCGGTGCGGCTCACGCTGCGAAACATGATGATTCATTTCTCGGGGCTATTTCTGGTAGTGATGGGTGGAGTCAGTGAGGGTTTAGTGAGAGAGTTTAGTGACGATCAGTACGAGCAAAATCGCACAGGCCGAAATAAGACCAAATAAAGTTTCTGGGGTAGCAGGTGAAATAGATGGACTCTGAATAGAGTAATTGCTACAGATGATGGGGTCTGTGCTGCCCAATCGGGGACTATCAACAGCTTGACCAGTGGGTGAAAGATGGCGGACGGTGTTTGCTTGTCTGGTTATTGCGTGTGTTTGTTTGTTGATATTGTTGAAGTAGAAAATGGGTTTTGGACAACAAATGGCTCACCGGCTTGGGCAAACCCCGGCATCGCAGCGGACCGCTAGAGAGAACTGTAGTAGCAGTCTTGGCAGCTTAGGTATTAAAGAGCCATAATTGGTTAACAAATGCGACTGTAATTCGAGACTTTCTGGGATCGTGTAATAGACATCAGCTGATCATCCGCAGAAGATCTGTGTCAAGTGCCTTGTATCATATGACTCCCAGCACCTGGAAATTGGTTACTGGCCTTTGTAATAGGGATAATACTGCATGTATGTGGTACAGTGTAGTAGTGGTATGAGGCCGAAGGAAGCGGACCACGAATACTCAATCACATCAGCAATTGTCCAAGAATAATATTCGGACTACAATTTCCAAATAGAGTGTAAGAAGGAATTTGACATATGTCATGTAAAAGAGCCACTTATTTTTAAAAAGATTTTGAAAGATTTTGTCTATTATTCTTCAAAACTATGCTTTTCCTATAATATTGAGTAACGTTCACAATTTATATGAAAAGTGAACGTAAAAAAGATGTGCCAAGACCAAAGACTTGATGGAGTTGGTATAAGCCATTGGCCGCAATAGTTAATCTACATGCACATCACTCCATAGATCTTTAGTAAATTGTTCACCCCACAGTCTCCTTTCTTGGACGATATGGGTATTCGCAGTGCCAGACAATTAATCTCCTCAATTTAATGAAGGGGCTCTAGACGGAATCCCCTATTGCTTACTTAGACTTCTGGTTGGCTCTCTCGAGTCTTCATTTACTTCCATATTCTCCACACCAGATGATATCCGTTTTGGTTTATCCGTTACGCTACCAATTGATGATGCAGCACCGACCTACTTATAGAAGAAATACTTCCCACTTCGGGTTTAGTCAACCTCAATACCCCACATCGGAATACAGTCAGCTCGGTTTCACCCTCACTATGTGCATATCATGTAATGCTTGACATTAACATTCCCTCCCCAGGCATGTGGTGTAGCATCCATGTCCTTTGAGAGATCTTTCCTGCACCAGTTTGATAATCTATCACTCGTCTCTCCCTGCAGTCATCAATCTGGGGGGGGCAGCCTGAGGAAACAGGAGACTTTAACAGCTTAAGCACAGACTTCTTATGGCGGAAAGATGATGACCAGAATACGCCATGGGAACTTCTACAGTTAGGCACGCTTGCACAATCGTCCGTCATGTGAACTGAGGTCTCTTGTACAAAGTACGGGACTTAACGTTGGGTACAAAGAAAGCGCAAATAGTAATCAGGCTACTATTGAAAATATTTTTTGGGCCCCGAGCATTAGGGATAGTGCACCAAATAGGAAGACAGATTCTTTTATGTTCTATATAAATGGGGTAAATTCTAGAATTGGGGTTTCCCAGTTCTGATATCCATCAGTAATCTACAGAGTAAATACTTATTAACATTATTAAAGAAATGACAGTTCCTAAGACCCAGTACGGATTCGTGTACACACAAGCAAACGGATTGAACCTTGAAGAAGATATTCCGGTAGCGGAACCAGGCGACGGCGAAGTTCTCTTGAAAGTGGATGCCGTGGGATTGTGCCATTCGGATCTCCATATCATCTATGATGGATTGAAAGTTGGTGACAACTATGTCATGGGCCATGAGATTGCAGGTACAATCGTCAAAAAGGGTTCCAATGTGACTTTATTTCAAGTCAATGATCGTGTCGCCGCAGTTGGCCCTAACCCCTGTGGAGATTGTACAACATGTCGTACAGGTTTTGAGAATGACTGTCCTTACTCAGCAGGAAAGTGGTTTGGTTTGGGAGTAGATGGTGGATACCAGCAGTATCTTTTAGTTCAGCGTCCACGTAACTTGGTCAAAATCCCGGATAACGTGGATCTGGCAGATGCTGCAGCAATTACAGATGCAGTTTTAACACCATACCATGCACTTAAGTTAGCGGGAGTCCGTCCAACTTCCAATGTCCTTTTTTTTGGAGCCGGTGGTTTAGGAGTCAATGCAATTCAAATCGCCAAGGCATTTGGCGCTAAGGTCACAGTCATCGATAAAAAAGAAAAAGCCTTAGACGTCGCTAAGTCAGTTGGCGCAGATGCCTATTACACCAAGGTTCCGGAAGACGTGGAACCCGCATCTTTTGATGTGGCTATTGACTTGGTTGGAGTGCAAGCCACTTTTGACAGTTGCCAGAAGTATGTGAAGCCGAAGGGAGTCATTGTCCCAATAGGTTTGGGATCTGCCCGGATATCATTTGACTTGGGGGACTTGAACCTTCGGGAAATTAATATTTTAGGTAGTTTCTGGGGAACTGCTACTGACTTGAAGGAAAGTTTTGAATTGGCCAGTCAGGGAAAGGTTAAACCAAAGGTCCGGAAAGCTCCATTGAGGGACTTGCCTGAATGGATAGTTAAGTTGAAGAATGGAGAATACGAGGGAAGAGTTGTCTTCACGCCTTAGTCTACGTAAGTCAATACCACGTATATTGCAGTGGTTTTATAGCGAAATCAACATTCACCTAGGTCCAATAACAGCCTATAAATATCAAAAATTGTAACGTCGCATTTTAATGTGGGTGCTCTTATATTAGGCGCCTTTGTAGATCCGAAATATGTCATTATAACGTCATAAGCTGTGCGTAGCGAAAAAACAAGACAAAGATACCCCAGACCAAATGCCTTTTCAATCCAAGTTTCAGATTGTTCATCGTTTTCAAAACTATAAAGTTTCATTGGTGCATGCATCGGCAGTTGCAAAGCAGAGGGCTTTCCAGTATCAGACCAAAGGTGCACGATCACATTCTCAAAAGAGCAATCCACAGCTCACAAATAGTACACAAAACTTACCACATGACTTCTCCAACTCACAATGCCGTTCAGTTTGCCAGTCCAAGAAAAGGACTCAAAAAAGTCCGTGGAAAAAGAAGAAATCCCTAGAAAATATCTTCATATTTTTCCGCCAGGAAGAACCGATAAAAAAGAAATGCAATGCACCACTACAATCTTTGTATCAACAGATTTTTTCCACTGTCATACCAAACGGCGCTCGAGTGCCACAGTTACAACGTCGTAAATTACAAAGTACGAACGATGTAATTGGAGCTATTGACCTTCACGCCACCACCTAATACGAAAAAAATCGTTTATCTAATATATCTCATCGCATCACAACGATGGTAAGCTGCAGACGAGGCAACACATCTGATTTTATGTACCTCATGGCTTTTCTTTTTATGAACGGTTTATGATAAGATTATGATTTAGGGCGGGAGAAGATGTAAGCTATCTTTGAGATAAAGTAAACCCCTAGTAGTAGCAACCTGTAACGTAAATTCACCTTTATGCGGAGTGGCTTTGTCACATTTGAGTCTTGCCTTAATGGCATTGTTCTTCGTAAGGGTGGTCTCCTTCACGTACTACGGCATTTTGTTTAGATAAAGCAGATTGTGCTTATGCTGACGCTCCTTTTTCAGCGAGCTCCTCCGCACTGTGGACTTCCTACATGAATCGCCGAATGCAAAACCCGAGCTCTCAACTGAAATTGCTTTCGGATTTATTAGGCACTGCTGGCTAGAATTACTTGCATTTGTTGAAGGGCAATCGGTGCTGTTGCGTCATTGGAAAAGTTCTCGTTGTTATCGGGCACAGATGTCTGGTAGCTATTTTTCGTGCGGGCCATGTGCACTTGGCATTGCCTCAATAGGTCAATCCATACGTGGACTTTCAAGCCCACCACATGAATTTCCTTTGTCTTTCAAACCACATTATCCTGCACCGAGTCCGGTTCTTCTTTTGAAAATATGTCAAGGGATAAACGCTTCACCAAGAATTTGCCGGGCATTAGCCAGGTGACAAGAAATCTAACTTGACAGAAGTCCAAGACTTCTCTTAGACTTTGTATGGCAAAATTCTGGGCAAAAACGTCTGATGATGGCTTCCTCTGGGTAGCAGACACTCGTCGCAGCATGATTCTCATAGATACCTGCAAACATAAAACACACCACACTGTATCTACGCACAGTCGTTATTTTATCGCAGTCCTCCAAAGCTGCGAGGTGAAATCATATTTTTGGTGCCGTACCATAGTTAACGTCGGATGTTTTCAAATATTTTCTTTTTCTCAGTGATGATAATTGTGTTATCGCGCAATAGCTAATACTTTATCGGTAAAAGTGCCATAATCTTTTTTGCAGTATTACACTGTGCAGGTATTATCTGATGCAATTGCAATCTCCACCGTAGGCGCTGCCTGTTGCAGGTATTGGGGGTGGAGACGGTTTTTATCGTCACAGTCAGTACGGCTTCATCTGCGCTAACCCATCCATTTTGGGGGATTGATTGTTGGAACTATCGTTGGGTTTTGAGCTCCCCTGGCATATATAAAGATACTTCGATCCTCTCTTTTTAGATTGAATTTCACTTATCTTCAGTAACATTTCTAGCAAAAGCATGGCTGAAAAGAACGAAGAATCAGGTACTCAGTACCTCGACGAAAAGAACGTTATTGCCGTCGATGACATTTCTCGTGAAGTGTCTTCCGATGAAGACTACGACTACAATGACCCTAAGAACTACTCTACCCATTATGTTGACGAGCACAACCCAAAGGGTTTGAGAGTTCCAACTAATGCCGAGGCTGCTAGTCTTA
This sequence comes from Scheffersomyces insectosa, assembly GCA_030572575.1. Lineage (NCBI taxonomy): Eukaryota > Fungi > Ascomycota > Pichiomycetes > Serinales > Debaryomycetaceae > Scheffersomyces > Scheffersomyces insectosa. The sequence goes on from JAJMAO010000075.1 coordinate 29,291, forward strand.
GAAGAATCTTGGGAAGAGCTTCTTATGCTTCTTACTTGATTTGTTTGTGTGAGTTGGCCGAAAGAGCCTCATACTACTCTGTCACTGGTATTTTGACTAACTTTATTCAAAGACCAATGCCAAAGGACTCTCCACACGGATGGGGTGCTCCTGCCAGTAAGTCTGGTAACGAGAGTGCCGGTGCTTTAGACCAAGGTCTTCAAGCTGCCAACGCTCTCAGTCTTTTGCTTACTTTCCTTGCTTACTGTGTTCCTTTGTACGGTGGTTTCGTCGCCGATACTAGAATTGGTAAGTTCAAGGCCATTTGGGTTGGTGTTATTCTTGGTGGTGTTTCCCACATCTTGTTCGTTATTGCTGCTATTCCTTCTGTTCTTTCTCATGGTAAAGCTGCTTTGGCTCCTACTATTATTGCTATTATTACTCTTGCATTTGGTACAGGTTTCATCAAGCCAAACTTGTTGCCTCTTCTTATGGACCAGTATTTGGAAAAGACTGATGTTGTGAAGGTTTTGCCTTCAGGTGAACATGTCATTGTTGACCGTCAACAGACCTTAGAGAGAATGACCTTGATCTTCTACTGGGCTATCAACATTGGTGCTTTCTTCCAATTGGCCACTTCTTATTGTGAGAGAGATGTTGGTTTCTGGTTGGCATTCTTCGTTCCAATTATTATGTACTTGTTGTTGCCACTTGTTTTGGTTTACTTACAGAGCAGATTAGTCAGGGACGAGCCAAAGGGTAGTGTTCTTGAGAACGCCTGGAGAGTAACCAGAGTCACCTTTTCCAGTAACTGGATCAGCAGATACAGAAAGGGTGAGTTGTGGGAATACGCTAAGCCATCTAAAATGTTGGAGAGAGGAAGACAGTATTACAACGAGAAGAAGAAGAGTCCAATCACTTGGGATGACCAATGGGTATTGGATATCAAGCAAACTGTCAACTCTTGTAAGATTTTCATCTACTTCCCTATCTTCAACTTGGCTGACGGTGGTATCGGTTCAGTAGAAACTTCTCAAGCTGGTGCCATGTCTCTTAACGGTGTTCCAAACGATTTGTTCAGTAACTTCAACCCGTTGACCATCATCATCTTAATTCCAATCCTTGATTACATCATTTACCCTGTCTTGAGAAAGTATAAGATTAACTTCTATCCAGTTTGGAGAATTTTCGTCGGTTTCATTTTAGTTGCTGCTTCCCAAGTCGCCGGTGCCGTCATCCAATACAAAATTTATACCACCTCTGCTTGTGGATACCAAGCCACCACTTGTGACACTGTCTCTCCAATTTCAGCATGGCAAGATGTTTCCGTGTACATTCTTTCAGCTGCTGGTGAATGTTTCGCTATGACTACTGCTTACGAATTGGCTTACACCCGTTCTCCACCACACATGAAGGGTCTTGTTATGGCTTTATTCTTGTTCACTTCTGCTATTTCAGCAGCTCTTTCACAGGCTATTACTCCAGCTTTGACTGACCCATACTTGATCTGGCCATTTGCCGGTATTGCAATCGGTACTGTTGTTGCCGCTGTTTTGTTCGTAATTCAATTCAGAAACTTACACAAGGAGATGGAAGAAGAAAGAATCGTCAGAGAAGCAATGGAACGTGATGATGCTCCAAGAAGTGTTTTCAACCATGGAGGAATCATCGACGACAACAACTTGGAAGCTGTTACTTCCATTAAGTCTGCTGTTGGTAAATAAACAGGGAATCTTCACATTCAATTCTACTTCTGATTACCCCCATTTAGTTCTTACTTTACTTATTTTACGGGATTATCATTTAATGTATATTTAATTATTTAAATTCTTAGTATTTCAGTAGCACTTGTTACGAGGGAGGCCAATCATGAAAGGGTGCTTTCACAGTTTTTGTCTTCCCGTTCTTGCGCTATTCTGGTGGCGGGACAAGGCACAGCTCTACTACGGTGGCTTCATTTAAGCGGTGGCTTTAGGCTTCGAGGAGTTGATTCTTACTGGGAGGTCTCGATTTCATCTGTTTAGCCATACCTATGAGTCTTAACGGGTTTCCTATTGAAAGAGGGTTACTAGGGACGCTTTGTCTTGGCGTAGGACGTCTAAAGAAATAACTTTTATTTAGGAAAACGGAATAAACGAATTTGGGTATTTCAAACGAAATCAAGTATAAGACTTAACGGAGTAGAATGAGAAATGAGAGCTGACAGCACCCTTAAAAGTCACCAAGGGTGGCATTGTAGTCGACGGTGTCGTAATCCCAGTAGAAAGTTACCTCCTGAGGGACGTTGTCATCGAGGTCACATTGCTCAGGGTAGTTGAGATCACCAATTCTGTTGTTGATATACTCCTCATACTTGGAGAATTCACAAGAGAAACCTGGACCGTCTGAACACTTTGGAATTGGAACAACAGAGTCGTTAATGATATATCTAACGTAAGAAGTTCCACCACAGTTCAACTTCTCAGTGACAATTCTAGCACCTTGTGGAACAATAGAGGAGTGGACGTATGGACTTGGGAATGGGACGTAATCAGCTGGCAAGTCTTCAGTTGGCTCTAATATTCCTAAGGCACTGTGGAAAATTTCCAAGTCAGTGTCATGGGAGAAAGATAACCAGATCTTGTTTTCAGCGGTGTCGTCCTTCAATAAAGTCAAAGAAGCGTTCAACAAGGTAGAACCAATAACAGCTGTCAAGTTGTTACCTGGACCATTCGAGTAGTAGTCGGAAAGGTCGGTGTGGTAAGAGTTTTTGATGAATTCTTCGTTAGTGAAAAGGTCACAGAAAGGAGAGGCACCTCTAACATTAAGTTCGTAAGCACACCAAGAGAACAAGTAACTGACGTCTTTACTGGTCAAGTTCAAACCTGGGTTTGGCTTAACCAATCTCTGTTGGATGGTATCCAAGTAGGAAGTGTTATACTTGTTGACAATGTCGTTGTGCAAACTGGAGTTGTAAGCATTACAGGCAACTCTTGGAGTCAACGAGTTGGCACCGGAGGAAGCATCTTCGCTGATAATGCTGAAAACTACGTTCTCGCCTTCTGCAAAATCGTCACCCAAGAAGCCTCTGGCGAAGAAGTTGGAAGTTTGGTGGCATCTGACAGAGTTAGAAGAGAAAACTGGCAAAGGCTCGGTAGAATTCTCGTTGTACAAGGACTTGTACTGAGCTCTGAATTGAGCACCATTTCTTAAGGCATTGGTAGTACCCGAGTACAAACCTTCAGAGTTCTGTGGAGTAGTCTCTTTTTCATAAAGTTCAGGGTTTGGAACGAAGTACGTGTAGTCGTTGAGGAAAGCTAATTGTCCCTTGAAGGTTCCGTTGTAGTTGGTGAACTTCTTGTAGATTGGTTCAAAGTTGGCACCGTCGGACTTGGCAGGGTAACGTTCACCATGTCTGTGGAACAATTGAACCTGTTCGTAAGTACATTGGTCGGGAAGATCAGTAGAAATTCCGAAACCGTTTCTTTGAATGTAAGGAGCAGAACCACCCAAGAATTTGACAACGTTGTACTGCTCAACGGCAGCTTGTTGAGGAGAAGCAAGGTCTTGGAATGCTTGTTGACCCACCAACAAGAGACCTCCGTTAAGTAACTTAGAAGCAGCGACCATGTTGACCAGATTTAGCAATTTATATCGTTGACAGATCTAATAAATATGTCTAAAACTAGATTCTTGGCATCTGGAAAAATGTCTTGGCTATTTATACTTTTTAATAGTATACTGATTCATGTTCAGGCGGTTGCAAATTCCCCGACTGTTCCCCATTCTACGGCAGGTGTGCCATTCCCCAACGTTGTAATAAATTAAGTTCTGAGTGTAACCATAAGGCTCCAATTAACCGCATATAACGCACCTTCAGTTACTTTGCTGCAAAATATTAACCTCTCCCCATTATCAAAACGTGCGTCCCTCTTCTTTGTTGTTCCCAAATGGTTAGTCTGGTTGCTACTTTGAGCGTACTTCCCCACGTGCAAGCTATCCGCACAGAATGAAGTATTATTGATGTAGGTTATTATTTCCCCTTTCGCATTTTTGACAGGTACGGAAAGCAGCCCGCTCCTCGTTAAGCATATTCCGTTGAGAAGTTGAGCCACGGTTGCAGCATAGTGTCAGTGTCAGTCTTCTGCAGCAATTTGCAAAGGACCGGATTTGAACAATTTAGAACGTCGTCGTAAATTGGATAGGGGTAAACTTTTGGTCCTATAAACCACGATGCCAATACATTAATATGTTAGATTTTACTCTCAAAGGCTGAGTTCTGTCGGTGTGGTCGTAAACTTAGTAAACGAATCGTATTAGCCTGCCCACAAAGCCTTATGTTAAAAGCAATTCCTTATTGAGACTCTGATCATTATTACAGATCACAAACGTGGATATTGCCGTATCGATTTATCGAGCCGGCGAATTAATTGGCACGTCGTTTTAGAAAACAATGTATTCGTCTAATAAATATAAGATGTCTATCATAATAAAAACAATTTTAATAACCAAGGTCAACCTTAAGTTTTGAGCTCAGCATCATACTTGGTAGTATTGTAGTCCCAGTAAAAGGTCAACTCCAGTGTAACATTACTTGGGAGGTCACATTGGGCTGCATAATCACGACCTTTCAATCTCTGTTCTACGTACTTTTCAAAGTCGTCAAATTTACACGAGAAGCCAGGACCGGAAGAACACTCTGGAATTGGCTTTACAGAGTCATTAATAACATATCTGATGTAACTATCATCCCCACACTTCAACTTCTCAGTGTAAATTCTTGCAGCTTGTGGAACAATGTATGCATGAATGTAACTTCTCTCAAAGTCAATGTAACCAAGAGGCAAATCTTCCTTTGGAGTGAAGATTCCTAAGGCGCTCAAGAAATGATCGATGTCACTGTCATGGGTGAAAGACAACCAGACCTTGTTGCTGGCGCTGTCATCCTTCAAAAGAGTCAAAGATGCATTAAGAAGAACTGAACCAATAGTAGCAGTTAAGTTATTACCCGGGCCAGTAGAGTAGTATTTATCCAAGTCATTGTGATAACCGTAGTTGTTGAAGTCCTCGTTGGTGAAAATATCACAAAATGGTGAGTATCCCTTAACATTGATTTCATATGCACAGTACTCAAACATTTTCTTAACATGCTTAGTCTTGATACCGATATCCTTGTTGTCTTTTTTAAGTCTGTCTAAAATGTTCTTCAAGTAATCCTGGTTAAATGTGTCAACTAAGGACTCATTGACATCTTCATCATATTTGTGGCAGGAGTCACCTGGAGTCAATGAATTGGCACCATTACTGGCATCTTCAGAGATAATGTTAATCTTCACTTTATCGTCGTCCCATTGGTCACCTAAGAATCCTCTAGCGAAATTTGCGGCTGATTGGTGTACTCTGTTGGAATTAGAAGTGAAAACCACTAATGTATCATTACTGTTATACAAGTCGTTGTATCTGGATCTGAAGTAAGCGCCATGTCTCAACAAGTTAGTAGTACCGGCGTATGTTCCCTCTGAGTTTTCAGGGGTTGTTTCCAAAGCGTATTGGGAGGTGTCGCTGACAAAATACTTGTAGTCGTTCAAGAAAGAAAGAGGACCCTTGAACTTACCCTTCTGTTCATTCAACTTCTCCAAGACCTTTTCAAAGTCTTCACCTTTTTTCACAGTAGGAAATCTCTCCCCATGTCTGGATAATAATTGAACCTGCTCCACAGTGCATTGCTCAGGGATGTCGGTAGATATACCATTTCCTGGGCTTTGGAGATAAGGAGCTGAGCCACCCAAATAACGGATAATATTATACTGCTCTACAGACGCCTGCTGAGGAGTTGCAACATCCTGAAACACAGATTGTCCGGCAAGTAACAATCCGTTGTTTATGAGCTTTGAAATGAAGACCATTCTATCTCTTACTTAATTGAACTCTCTATATGGTTGTCGATGAGCTGGTTGTTAGTGTAGATATTGTTCAAAAGTCACCATTACTTGTAGCAGCTCTCCCATTTTATACACGAGAGATTCAATGCTAAATCAACTCTCGACCATATGATATTTTTCCAATTTCAGGTCCGATCGCAAAGTCAATTCACTTCTACGCTTGGCAGGACAATCTATTTACCTTTTGCCTCGAGCTGCCATACATTGACCTATTGGAATCGTCAAGTAACCAGCAAACTACAAGCTGCCTGATTGTTTCTTGTTCGCAAATGCATTCCTTATGTATCTCGCAGCATGCCAAGCGTTTCGAAACTGGTAGCAGCGGAAAACGTGGGCACTTCTCGATTAGGACATCTGGTTCCAGCTGCAAACGCGACCGTTGAGTCGGACTAATAGTCGTTGGAGCCGTGGGGGTAAACTGCGACGGATTTCTATTGTGGAGTAGTTTGTCTTATTGCAACTTGCACCGACTGCTGCTGTGCTCAATATCCGCTACAAATAACCATTAGTTAGCTCTTTTGAACATAGTTCACATTATTGTTGTGATTTCAATTGAACATGGCTGAAGAATCTAAATAACACTGAAATGTAATAATTCTGGAATTAGAAATTAGTTCACTATAAAAACTGGATAAAAATCCATGATTCTGACAGAGTAACCATATCATGGTACGGCACTTCATGGAAGACCCAAAATTAAATATGTATCCTAAACCAAGAAACTACGAACCCCCACGAAAGACAGATTATTGTGCTTAGATTATAGGAAGAGTACGCCGATTCCCAAGACCAAATGTATACCTGTAACTATTATCGTAACTGCACCTTACAATAGGTGCACGAGAATACGCTTGTGAGAATTGACTTGTCACTATAGCTAGCTAGTGGTCTGGTCAGTAGTATCATTTATCCATCTTTCTGAATAGCAGGAGTGCCATGATACATCACTGGAGTTATTCCTTGACTGAAGCTCCTTTGATTATTTCCTTAGCTGCTCACCTCAAATTTTGTTTGGGACGTTCCTTCAGTTAAACTGTCTTCAACGTCGACAGATGCTATCACGAATTTCCAGTGCCGTATATAAAATCAAGAACCAGGTGGAGTTGATAACCAAGAAAAATACTTTGTATACTCTATATAAAATGTATATTTAGATTCTTGGCTTGATAGGATGATTCCAAGATTAAACATGAATCCTATACAAAAAACACCAAAACACCCTACAGGGATGAATCTACGAACCAACCCCAACGAAAGACAAACGATCCGAGTTAGACTATAGGAAGAATACACAGATTCCCATGACCAAATATATAACTTTACCCATTATCTTAACTGCATTATTTGCGAATGCCGTAACAATTGGCCCGCTAGAATACACTTGTGTGTATTGGCTTGTCACTATAGCTTGAGGAGTGGTTGGCTCAGAAGTGATCGTTCCTCCATTTTCCTCATTGGAAGGAGCACCATGAAGTACCCCTTGAGTTACTCCTTGAACGCCGCTCTCTTGAGCATCCCCTTTACTATTCACTTCAAATTTTGTTTGGGAGGCTCCTTCAGTTAAACTTTCTTCAACATCGACAGTTCTAGAGATACTAATTTCTGTAGCCGGTGCAGTATCAGTATGTCCTCCACCAATAGTCGAACCAACAGGAGTAACAATTGAAACCTCTTCTCCTTTGGATTTCAATACAAATGAAGTAGTCAGACTGTAAAAGTAGGATGTATAACCAACATGAGCAATGGTTCTTGTTTCAAAAGAACCAGGAGGACAGTTAGTTACCGTTTTAGGGCATAGCTTAACTGTAACAGTCTCAAATGAGGTGAATGCAGAAACAACTACGCTGGGTGTCGTATCTTGCCAATAAGTAGTAGTAAGGGTTCGCGAGATATCAGATGACTGCATACGATTTGCTTCTGTCATCAATATACTTTCTACCAATTTGCTGATGTTAATAGAAGTTCCTTCTTTATTTGTCTTGGTAGTTGGTTGTGGACAATATGTAATCGTTACTTCATGCGGAATAGTTATTGTCTTCTCTGAACGACTTAGACATTCTGTTACCGAATGCGGACACTCTAGTGTAGTGACTACCTCATTTGAAGTTATAACAATAGTTACTTCGGTTCCCAACAGGGGCCTTTCTGAAGTATACACATCACCAGTAATAGTAAGTACTGTTATGACTGCTGAAGATGATGTTTCTGATGTAAAGATAGCAGACGAGGAGCGATCTAATATCTCGAAGATGTGTAGCTCACCCATGACACAATCTGGCGCATCCAGTGCCAATTTAAGGGGAACTACTTGGCTTGGACAGATGTAGAAATCATGCCCTATACCTTCCAACTCCAATATTGGATCTCCAATGAACAGCCATCCGGCAAAGGGAATATCACTTAGGTAGAATCCCACCCGTGGATCAACTTTTAGAAATCCGTCTGGCAATATCAACTCAAATAGTGGTCCATCATCTTCCACCAAAGTGATATTGCGAGCATCGAATGAAACCAACTTATGTAGTGTCTTCGGAGGATTTGCTCTGGCAGTGATTTGGAAATTGTAGGTCGTAGTGGTTGCTGTGGCGGTTGGCAGTGGCGATGATTGCAGTCTCGTAGAACTAGATACCAATATGGACGATTGAAAGTTTGGATCGGAGAGGTTAGAGGAACCTACAGAAGTAGATGAAGATGAAGCTAGAGAGTGAGAGCTTTGCCCAGATGAAGAGTCGTTGATATTCAATGAAGCCGATTTAGACTTAGTATCTCCCATCGAGAGACTTGAGTGCTCAATTGTCCCCAGCCCAGACTCATGAGACGACAATCCCAAAGCTGAGCTTTGTATAGTTGTATTTGAGCCTTCATCTGAATCAGAAGTTGCCATTGATGAATTTTGACTTGATAATGTGCTTGCAGTCGAAGTCGTGACCGACTCTGAGCTTGGACTGGAGCTCTGAACCAGGTGAGAAATTGAATATGGACTTGAAGTTTCTGTATGACTTAAAATCTCTGTAAGACTCAAACTTGAGCTTAGTCTTGTATTTGAAAACGCACCCGAATTTTGGGTTGATTTGGATAACACCAGAATCGAGGAAATCAAACTACTTCCTAATAAGCTGGATTCTTCAGAGGGAGGTGAAGAAATAGAACTGTCCGCTTTCAACACAGAGTCTGTTACTGAGTGTGTCATTGAATGCCCGTTACTTCCAGAACATAAGCAGATTGAAGACGATTGTTCAGTTCCTGGTTCTGATGATGAAGTACTTCTGTGTGGGTCGGAAGTAGACAGAGGAGTACTTCCAATTTCTGAAGAAATGGTAGAAGATAAAGGAGGCAAAAACGAGCTTTGCTGGTCCGACAGCCTTGAAGTGGAATAAATCGAGGGTATGGAAGATTCTGATGATGATGATGATGATGATGATGATGTCACCAAAGAGATTATTGAATCAGAAATTTGTGAGTCGGGAGATGGTGACAGTGCAATGACGGATGATAATTCAGATGAAAGGAGTAATTCAGATGATAATGATGATGGTGATGGCAATGTTTGCTGAGAATCACTTGCAATTACAGAAGGCACTGTCGATATTGAAGATAATTTGAGCAGCAGTGACGGTTCCAAGAACAGTGATATCCACGAGGACGTGGAGCCATGTGTGATAATATCTGGACTTTTTTCGTCTGAATGCAATGATGACTTCGAAACTTCAGCTTGAGATTCGTGGGAAATAGACGACTTACCCAAGCTTGTCAGCAAGTCGTCGTAAGAAAACAGTACGATCGAGGTGGTAGACGGAAGTTGGAAAACTAATAATAATTGGAAGCTTTCACATATTTCTCCGTCTTTTGGAACAAGATAAATTTTGAACTCCTCCTGAGTAGGGCATGCCCAAAACACTGATTGTGGACCCGAACCGTCATCAAAAGTTAGAATATTACCATCATTGAAAGATTGCACGCCAAATCCGAGTGCTTCCTTCGTTGTTAAGAAAAATCCATGATCTAGGTCAGCTCCTATAAAAAAGGCTGAAGCATCCGGCAGCAGTAGAATACCTCTAGTTACATCTAGAGTGAACTGCCTGGTCCAATCCAGAATGTACAACGAGTCGGAGTAACCCCTTTTCTTTTGAATACCGTTGTAGACAACCCATCTACCAGGCAAACTATTCACATTTTCACCAATAGTCTGTAAGTAAAAATCTATTATGAAAGTGTCAGATGGAATACCACTGGAAGACGAAGACGCTTCTGTTGACGAGGAAGGAGAAACATGTGACGACAAGTTACCATCCAATGTCAGTATATTGAGATCTGAAGAGGGGGTCAATTCAGCTTCGGAAGCAGAAAGCGTATTCAGGATATCGGAAGACAGAGACACTTCAGTTAAAGACCAAGCAAAAGAGCTCGACTGATTTGTACAACACGACATTGAATTAGCTCCAGTATCATCGGCGTAAGTGGAGCCTCGTCCTTGTTCTGTACTAGGAAGGTAAACTGCACTGGACGATGATCCTTGGAACACCAACAATAGCTGGAAGCTTACACAGAAGTACATATCATCTGAATGAAGCTCAAGATGGTATTCTCCTATACTACATGCCCAAAATATGGATTGAGGACCTGTACCATTATCATAGGTCAATATGATCCCGTCATCATGGGCTTCAGTACCAAAACCTGATGCACCTTCGGACATTAAATAGACCCCATTATCCCAATCTGCGGTAACAAATGACCTGGAATTGACGCTGAGAGAGCCCGTAGTTACGTCTAGATCAAATAGTACCGATTGGTCCCTAAAGAGCAATGGGGTTCTTGAGTCTCTTTTCTTCTTCATAAAACCGTCAGATTGCACAAATTTATATGGCAAGGGACCAACATCTTGACCAATAGCTTCTAACCAAAAATTTGTCAAATATATGTCAGGTGCTACATTACTGGGAGACGACGTCGCTTCTGATGATACCGAAGTGGGAATATAACTCAGCAGGACACGATCCGACGGCAACTCACCGTCAATAAGCGAGGAAAAATCGAGTGAAGATTGGGTAGCCGGCGGGTTATTCAGATTATCTAAACTGCTGGCAGAAAAAGATACTTCTGTTGATAGCCAAGAAGAGACAGAACTCGACAGGCTCGTAAATAACGACAGTACCACAAAACTAGATATGCTGTCGACAATAGGACTAGATCCCAGTTCTTCTTCTGCACTTGATAGTTGACTTGAACTGCTGGGAGAGAGTTGAAAGACCAACTTCAATTCTATGTTATCACAAGCTTCCCCATCTTGAGAGGTGAGCCTTACATAAAATTGGGATCCAGTACTACAGGCCCAAAATATCGATCGAGGACCAGTGCCGTTATCATAGGTTAATATGCTGCCTTTGTTAATGGTTTGAATACCAAATCCAGAACCTGGGCTCAGTGATAGAAACAACCCATTATCAACATTTGCATGAACAATATTTGCTAGGCCAATAGAAAGAGTACCTGTAGTTAAATCTATGGTGAATTGCCTGTTGGCATTTCCAAGATACAACGGGGAGTTCAAGTCTCTTTTTTGTTGACCATCACTAGAAAGATACCTATACGGCAATTCGCCTACACCTGGGCCAATTGCTTCCAAAAAAAAATCTGTTAAGTAGGTGTCGGGCGGAGTACTAATGGAGGAGGAAACATCTGTCGATGAAACAGAATTCGAAAGGTCTGTGTGTGATGCAGATGCAGTAATGAAGGTACTATCTTCAACACCAGCATCGCTTAAACCGGATGTAGACAGATCAGTATCCAACAAAATGGATGAGCTACTGGTGACGGTAGGTATGTCCAGCCCCTCATCAGAAGATATATCATCAATTGAATTAGTGGTAGGATATTCATAGACTAACAACAATTGCAAGCTAACACAAACATATTCGTCTTTTGAGACGAGGAAAATATCAAATGAATTGCCATAATCGCAGACCCAGAAAGTTGATTGCGGTCCCTCTCCACTATCATAAGTCAAGACATCGCCTTGGTCAACGGATTGAATTCCAACCCCCCCCTACCGCAGTTGGGCTGTCGATTGCTAGCAAACCCTGAGTTATATCAGCTTGAATGTAGAACCCGTCAGAGAAAAGGACCCCCGTAGTTGAATCCAAGAGAAACTGCCTCCGAGAACCACTTAGGAACCATAAATTCTGTCCAACGATGTGCCTTTTCTTGCTGACACCCATAAAAGTGACCCAAGGATATGATAAGGTACCCGCATTGTCGCCAATAGCTTCCAAATAGAAATCATTCAGATAGGTATTTGAAGGGGTACTAGCAGCGCTAACAGTTTTGGATGATGAATCAAATTGAACAGATGTTTGGTCTGTACTATTATCATTAGTTTCAAAGTCCAATAGCAATTCAGCATTGTAACAGGTTTCACCATCTCTCAGTTTAAGATAGACATAAAAAGTGCCTCCACTACTACAAGCCCAGAACGACGACTGCGGTCCTTCCCCATTATCAAATGTTAATATGCTTCCTTCCCCTTCGCTCGCAAATGTAACTCCAAATCCACTAACTAGCCCAGATGTTACATATAACCCAAAATTTGTATCTCCCTTGACATATAGCCCACCGCTTGATATAAGGGTGTGGGTTGTTTCATCTAGGGAGAATATATCTGATCCGCTAAAAAATTGCAAGTGTTGCAGAGGTAATGGAGCTGGAACCCTTTTTTCAAGACTTCTTCTCTTTTTTGAAGCAATCCCTTGAAATGATATAAAATTTGTAGGCAAGTTGCCGATATTATCCCCAATTGCCTTCAAACGAAAATTGGATAAGATATTGTCATCGCTGGCAGTTGTAAATATTAGTAAAGTTGATAGCAGTACTAGTATACGGAATAACTTCATGGTCTCGAGATTGTTGAAATAAGTGTCACAACATCATTCATGCAACTTGAATTTGGATATATACACACATATATATAGAACCATCTATTTATTCTATGCCATTTTCGGATGGTTATCACAAAATTTAAATTAGCTAAAACTCTTCATAGCAATTTAGGGATAGATTCGAAGCACACTCTTGTATCTAAAATCTGCATCCAAAATATTTTTATATAAACTATCGTATAATTCAATGAAGTATTAGCCGTGAATTTTGTTCTTGACAAATATGGATAGTCACTAACCATATCTATTGTAAACCAACTACGAATGTTCGTTAGAAATGAGGCACTAGCTCGTTTTGTGTGAGAATCGAACACCTATACATCATTCTTGTATCATTTATTTAGTTGATCCTGGAGTTGATACAAAGTCTATCACATACCCATGGGTTTATTTTCAAAGTAAGTGGGGTATTAATCTTTGAATTCTAGATTTAAGACTCTTGATCCTAAGATTAACCTTTTTCTCGTAAAATATTAATTATATGCAAAATATTCATTAATCGTTATTGGTAGGCAACCAATTTTCATTTTAGATTACTGATACTGTCATAATGTTCAAGGCAAGCAGGATTCTTAATACGCTCCAAAGAGATACTCAACAGTTCGAATGATTGCAGAATGACTCCCAACAAACTGTTGGCTACCATCTTTTGCTGAATCTATATTGGTACGAATGAGCAGTTAAACAACATTATTGATGCTGCTTCATGCCAAATTTCACAATATTTTAATGATTTCCGAAATATCAGACAACAAATCTGGTTTAAATTTGACAAGCTACATATTGCGGGCCGCAGAAGGTGTAATAGGATGCAAAAAGCCCAGTATCAGAGAGAAGTCCACACATCCCATCGCATTGATTAACTTTCTCAGCCTTCATACATACGTATACAAATACTGTAAAGATGATAAAGCAGCTGAACCCAGATTCAATTTGGACATCGAAGCAAACGATTCTGTCGAAAATATCGTCTCTCACGAGGCGTTTAAACTGACTCAAACAAAAAATAAGAAGTTGCCAGGAAATAATATAATATTATCTCTACAATGCGAGATATGTTTCTACATTATTCGCATTTTCGTATATCTACAACACTAACCCCCACACGATTCTTCTTGATGGGAACTCTGCAGTGTCGATGTATCGCGTAATTGGAGGCTTGTACTTGCGAATAATATTAGGAGGGTTTGAGGATAAGCCATAAGAATTCGTATTTTGATGTGTGGCTTGTAATAATGATTCTACGCAAGTTAGTAAGCGCATCAGTGCCAAACTGAGATGTCTTAAGACAAGAGGATTATTTCAACTGCTGTTTTAAGGTTCAAACGGAATTTTATTAATGTGATCTTGGAGTTGAAAACCAAGAAAATACTTTTTACGTTCTATATAAAATGTATACATAGATTTTTGGCTTCATAGGATGATTTTCCACTTGCAATATGAAAAGAAGATGGAATGACGGACTGAGTCGGCCGTCAGATCAGGTGAAGACCACAAATATGTCTAGCATCTTGGTGCATAATTGGTGGTAGATTAAGCGGTGATCCTCTCAGCGGTAGCATTGTAATTCACCTCTGTGTAATCCCAGTAGAAAGACAACTTGTCGGGGACTCCTTCCGGAACCTGACAATCCTCGGAGATGTTAATGTCACCAATTCTACCCTTGATGTAATCCTCGAATTTGTCTAACCGACACGAGAAACCTGGACCGTCAGCACATCCCTTAACTGGAATGACAGCATCACTGACGATGAATCTCACGTAAGTATCATTATCACAAGTTAACTTTTCTGTGATGAAACGACCACCCATAGCAATGACATCCACATGGTGGTAAGCATCTCTAACTCTGACTTGGTCATTTGGCAACGGTTCAATGGTATCGAATAAACCCAAAGCACTAGAAAATAATTCGATGTCAGTATCATGAGAGAAGGTCAACCAGATCTTGTTCTTTGCAGAATCGTCTTTCAACAATGCCATAGTAGCATTTAATTGAACTGCACCAGCGGTGACACTGTTGTGTCCACCTGGGCCAGAGGAGTAGTAAAAGACCAAATCGTTAGCATACCCATATGTGACAAACTCATCCTGGGTGAAGATGTCACAGAAAGGAGAGTAACCTCTGGAGTTGGTCTCGTAGGCACAAATCTGGAACAATTGGGATACATCGCTATTACTAATGTTCAAACCAGGGTTAGCTGTGGTGAACCTTTCCACAATGTTGGCAAGATAATCAGTTGGGAACTTACTTACGTAGTCGTTGTTGGCACTGCCATTGTAGGCAGTGCAGCCCCAACGAGGGACCAACGAGTTAAGGCCAAAGGACTTGTCTTCGTTAACAACAACCTTGTTGAGTTTATCCTCAGAGTAGGACTCTCCGAGAAAACCACTGGCGAAGTACAACGCAGTGTCGTATACCCTCTTGGAAGCTGCAATGAAAAGAGGAAGCTTCTCAGTGTCGTCATACAAGTGATTGTATTTGGCTCTGAATGCTGCTCCAGCTCTTACACCGGTCTCATATCCATTATACGGGCCAATTGAGTTTAATGGAGTCGTTTCCAACTCGTACAAGTCCTCAGTTGGTACGTAGTAGACGTATTCATTGAGGAATGCCAAGTCACCTTTGAAAGTGCCATTGTAACTTTGTAGCTTGTCCACCACCATCTTGTGACCCTGACCAGCTGCCAAGCCAGGGAATCTTTCCCCGTGCCTCATGAACATCTGAACTTGATCAACTGTACATTGGTCCGGAGTTTCTGTCGAGATACCAAAACCAGATCCTTGGATGAAAGGTCCAGCAGCGGCCATGTATTTCACGGTGTTGAACTGTTGTTTGGAAGCCAATTCTGGAGAAGCAACGTCCCTGAATTGAGCTTGTGGGGCAAAAACAAACCCCGAGGTGAGGAGTTTAGAGAGAGAAACCATACTATCTAATCGTTGAAATAGTAGTATCGGGCGGGAAAGTGATTAAGCGAACGTCGATGATACTCATTATACTACAAACAACCAACAAACCAGGTAAATCCCGTTCAATTTATAGTTTTCTGCCAATATCACACTAGGATACAATGGCCAACTCACCGGAAAGGCACAACCACAACGGTATTATTTATATTCCGCTTCCGATTCCAGTCCTTCCAACAATGTATTGCAATACTCCACTGCATTGTCCCATCACCAATCTGCGCATACATGATAGAGCCCTCGAACAGATGTGCCAAAAGGGGCTTAATCCCGGTTTCATTGTCTGCAGTAGGATGAGACGTATATGTGCATATTTTGCAGTCGATGCCATGGGAATATATGGAGAATGGACAGTCAACACGAGCTGCGAGGGAATGGGTGGAAAAGGGACAAGAAACGGTATATGTAATAATTTTCAAGCCACTGACATTCACGGCACAATTGAAATGTGAACAGGTGTTGCTGAACTCGTGCTCACTCACCCACTCTCGCTTCCTCGACGGCTCCAAATAATCGTATTAACTTCTATGCTACTATGCCTGATACATTTACGAGGTGCCCCACGACTCCTTTACGGGTAATTATGAATATATCAGAATCTCTATTAATGATGAAAAACGAAAATCGTTGTTCCTGAATGTGCTCTAACTATTTCCTCCCTCTTTTAGGAGTGGTTTTTTTTGCAGAAGGCTTCTTTCCGTCCTGTCCTCCTGGCAATACCAACTTGACCTTGCTCACGGTGAAAACACCGACTAGATCGTTAGGCTTAGCTACTTTTACGAGTTCACGCTCTTGTGGCCAGTCTAAGTCGGTGTCTGTACTGGAGCTGTCAGACTTTCTGTTGGTGAAGTAATTGATACTGTCATTAATGCACTTACCCTTTTTACCGCTTCCAGCCTGGATCTTTACCTTGTACTTCAACTTCTGTAACGAAGACCAAGGTGCAAAAAGCGGTACAATTGCAACGACTCCATCACCAGGCTGTGGCTTTGCAACCAAGGAGTCAAGAATATCCAAGTAGTTGGAGATACTTGACTCATCTTCGTTATCATCCTCCAAATATCTTTGAAGTTCTCTCCTCTGTTCCTTCTTACGTCTTTGAACCGCCGCCGATTCTTGGTATTTAGATTTTTCTCTTTCAGCAGCAAGTTCTCTTTCTTCCTCCTTTTGCTTTTGGATTTGATCCACTTGTTGTAAAGTTCCTAAGGCAGACATTCTTAATCTTCTCTCCTCATCATCCTGGGCCGCATATTTGGTCGCAATTTTCTTCATCTTAGCCTTCTTGCCTCTAACTTTAACTGGATTCTTGGACTTTAAGTCAACGGTTGCAAGGGAAGATTGAAGCGACTCCGTATCACTTGGATCTTCGTCTTTTGTATTTTCGACTTCACCAGTTTTCTCAGTCTCAACTTCAGATGCTTCTACCTTCTCCTCAGTGGTTGGTGCATCTTCCTCTTTAGTTTCAAGTTGCTGTATTAAATCCTCCAAATCTTTTTTCTTATTATCCATGGTGATCTTCAATCCATGCTCCACTTCTTTTGCAGTTCTTACTTCTTTATATTTTGAAGTTGTGTCTTCGTCCACTAAGAGATAAAACCCAAAACCCATTACCATTTGCGCCGCAGGCATGTATTCCTTCTTGGACTTTAAGAAGAACTCACCTGGAGATAACAATGAGCCATCAAAATCTTTCTTGGAAATATCAGATCCGTGTAACCACCAAGCTGATGTAGATACCTTTCCATTCCAAGCGCTTGAAGCAGACATCGCAAATATACCTGCTTGCCACAAAGTGGACGGAGGAACACCTTCACCTTTGAAAGGATTTTTAATGAAAACCTTTAATGATCCTTCAGTATCAGAAGAAACAACAAAGTCATTATCATTAAAATGCCTATAGTAAATCATATCAATTTGTGAGTTATCTCTTCCTGATAAACATAAGTAACCTTCACTAGACACAAACCAGTAAAATTTCTCAAACCAATACTTTGGCCTGATCTGTTGTAAGGTATCGTGTTCATTCTTCAAGTTGTGGGCCAAGTCTTGAGCAATCTTCCTCTCAGCATTCTTAAGGGCTAAACCAGTATTCTTTTCGACTTTAACTTTCTTAATTTCGGCACTTTTCTTTGAATCAAAGTAGAGTCTAGCATTCGCATACGGTGATAAAGTCAAATCAATCCACACGGATAACTTGGGCGCTGCCGCAGGCTTCGATTTCTTCACCATCTTCTTTGGACCTTTTGCTTTCTTACGTGTCATTTCCAAGTCAGAGTCACTATCAGATCCAGAGTCATCTTCAGACTCAGAATCATCCTCTGATTCTTCCTCTGATTCTTCCTCTGATTCTGATTCTGAATCGGAGTCAACATCTGAGTTCAGAGCAGTAGAATTAGCATCTGACTCAGAGCCTTCGTCTTCAGAAAAGGAGACATGCTCCATATCTGTTAACAATAAATTTATTTTGTTTTCCTTCAAGTTGAGTGGCAACTTAATAGTGGACATTATTTTGTTACCCCTAGACTGTTCGTGTTTTATAATTGTTTCAATATTAGTCCAGTCCATTTGCTTATCGAGAAGACTCTGAATCGCTTCCCTACAAGAATTCACAAGATCTGCATGGAAAATAATCGTATCACCCTTTTTTGAGTTAGCTTCCTGTTGTTGTACTAAAGATTGGATTTGCTTGTCTCTTTCTTGACGGGCATTCTCTAATCTCTTTGACGCATTTTGCTTTTGCTGCTCGATTTTCAACGCATACTTTGTGGATTCAAGAGCGGAGAAAAAGGTATCCAATGTTTTGTTGTAGCCTTCAATTTCAGTGAATTTATAGTCCTCCTGATTCTTCTTGTATGGCTGGAAGGGATGGAATTCGTCGTAGACAAACTCCAAATCTTCTTCTTCCGGATCATCTGTTGGCTTGAACAGAGCATTTCTTTTTGATACAATACAACCAGAAATTTCATGATCGTCCTTATCTGAGAGCAATGTAAGAAAGTCATTCTCAGACTTTTCTAATGCTTTTACAACAGAGTCAAGCTTCTCTTCATCGTCCTCAAAATCAAAGCATGAACTTGAAGTGCTAATGCCAAAATCGTTCAAGTTTCTTAATATAAGATCACTCGATAAATGACTAGCGTTGACGAATAATAGCTTATGGATTGAATATACCTTGTTCTTCTTTGCAGAAGTGTTATCCTCCAATCTCTTTTTGTGCGTTTGAATCCAACCTTTTATTTCTGACGTCGTATAATTACGCTTTGTGTGTTCAAATTCGCTTGTGAAGAGAGATCTTTCGAACATTTTGTAAGTCTCGTTCACAGCATATCTGTCATTATCCTCCTTTTCACTGACCATTCTCTGCAAAGAAAGAATCTTTCTGTCTGCATCTAAGAGCAAGATGTTTCCAGCACTGAAGAATTCAAATACCAAGTAGTACATTCCATCACTGAATTCAAGAACAAGGACTCTGTCATTCCCAATCTGCTTAATGCCTGACAATCGTCTAGTTTTGAGGTGTTTCCTCAACTTCGTTACGAAGTTAGATGGGGTTGGAGATGTAGGTCTGTCGAAGTCCGTGAGATGGACACTGTTTCCACAGTCTAAAACCACGAGCTTCTTTGAGTCTGGAACAGAGAATTTGAACAAGAAACGACGAGACGAACTTGCTATGTTGTAGATATTTTGCAATCTGTAATTGCTGATGCTCTTAGTGAGCTCAGCAGTGATGATCTGAAGATCTAGACCTGTGATCCTTTGCTATAAGTCCAAACTGTTAGTACTTCATTCCAGGACTCCTGCTTAATAACGATCTTCCACCCAATTACACATACCTTCATCTTGCCACTTCTATTACTATACCGTAGCTCGACTTAAAGAACCAATTGGACTCTTTTTGCCGTTGATTAAAACTACTGTCGGAAGACTATTTTTCACCGCTATCGACTATAGTCACATGATATCATTCCACATGACATCTATTGTAGTTAAGAGTGTTAGATCTGCTCTGTGCACTCACATATCCTCCATAGTTAAGACATCGCAGTGGCTAGTGAGATCTGGGGGAAGCAAGTAATGGTGAGTTGTACCGCTCTTCTTTTGCTTGAGGAGATTGTGCTCGCAAAGAAGTCAAATATGAGTTCCAGCCAATACGATAAACTGCTTCAACCTCTCGTGGAGGCTATTAAGCAGGGAAAGAAGGTGACATTCTTCAATGGAGCTGGTGTGTCTACTAGTGCTGGAATTCCAGACTTCAGAAGCCCCAAAACTGGTCTCTATTCGAATTTGGCTAAGTTAGACTTGCCGTACGCAGAAGCAGTTTTTGATTTAGACTACTTCAGAGAAAGCCCTAAGGCATTCTACACTTTGACGCAAGAATTGCTACCGGGAAAATTTGCTCCTACGAAGTTTCACTATTTGGTAAGGTTGTTCCAAGACAAGAAGTTGTTGCATAGGGTGTACACCCAGAATATTGACACATTAGAACGGATCGCCGGAGTAAGAGACGAGTACATTATAGAAGCACACGGTTCGTTTGCAAAGAACCATTGCATCGATTGCTCCGAGGAGATGTCGTCTGAAACGCTTTTGGAGCATATGCTCAATAAGGATAAGAACAACGGAATCCCCACCTGTGAGAAGTGCAGTGGCTACGTAAAGCCAGATATCGTGTTCTTTGGGGAAGGCTTACCTCCGAGGTTCTTCGATACATGGGATGAGGATGCCGATGATGTAGAGATTGCAATTGTAGCAGGAACTTCCTTAACCGTGTACCCTTTTGCATCATTGCCTGCAGAAGTGGGCAAGAAGACACTACGTGTATTAGTGAATAAGGAAAAGGTTGGCGATTTCAAGAATGGTAAAAGGAGATCTGATATTGTACTTCTTTCAGATTGCGATTCAATAGCAGAAAGATTGAGCGAGTTGTTGGGATGGAAAGAAGAGCTTGATGCATGGGTTGAGAAAGCAAACAAAGAGTATGCCAAGAACGATGAAACTGCAGCCGAAAGAGCCGAGGAAATCACAGAAGAGATTAAAGAACAACTAGAAGAAGACAAGGAAACCAAGGCAAAGGAAGATAAAGAAGTTAAGGACAAGAAGGAGGATGACACCGAGAGCAAAGAGATTTTGGAATCCAAAGACAAAGATCTCGAATCTTTAGAAGACGAGATTAAGAAGTTAAATCTCTAGGATACTCTACAAGGGAAGCATTACTATTGTACAAATATTACTCAGACTATAACCTACTTTTTCCTATAAAGCCTATAGAAGAATCTCATATTCTCCAATTTCATAGGATAATGCACTTCCTTGGGATTTATTCTGTACCATATGCTCTCTGTCTGATCCAAGATTTCCCAATCTCCGTCATCTGATCCCTGCTTACCAACTAATATCATGTCAATAAGGAACTGAACCGGGAACTTTTTAGTACCGATAGTTATGTTTGAATAAGAACCCGCACTTTCAGCGATCAACAATAAGGACCCTTGCTTGCAGTTTTTATTCAAAGTTTGAAGTAATCTGATGGTTTCCTGCCTTTTCTCGGTGAATAGTTCATTGGTTGTAAACAATAAAGTGATCAAGTCCAAGGAAGTATAGTCAATTCCATTCGAGTTTATATTCAACACATCGCCATGTATGTACTTCGTAATGAATTTCTCCGGGTTGTAGATCCAGTTGTTCTTAATATGTTCGGATATTCCGCCAACCACTTTAGTCCAGTCAGCAATATCTATGATGTCAACAGTTAAACTTGAATTAGATTTCGAGTTGTATTCTTTTAATCTACAAAAGACAGATGCTAAGGCCACCAATTCCGAAGAAGCTCCACCTCCAATACATAGCGCCTTAATAGCCTTTTCAGGATCTTCCATAAGTCTCAGAATTGCAGGAAGCGATGAAAATAAGGATGTATAAGCTAAGGCTCTAGCTGGTGTCCATCTCGATGCATAGGCAAATATTTTATCATCGGAATCGAATGCTGCAATGTAGTCTCTATTGTACAAATCTCTCTTGACGATCTGGATCTGTTCCTGTAAGTCTGGAGATTCAAGAATGTGCTCAAAGCATTTCTTGAAAAGATGCAAGGTTTTTGGCGGCTCCAATGCTTTATCAGTGGTAAAGGGAAGTAAAGCACTGTTTCCAGCGTAAGACTCATTCTCATCCACCTCATCGATCTCATCGTGCAGCTCATCGCCATGTCTAGCGGCGTACCTTTCAGCTCTTCTACTCATTTTCTAGCTATTAGATGTTTTAAACGAGCAATCTCTAATTATGGTCCTTGAATTAAACCAATTAACACAACACCAATACAATTCACACCTGAATACCCAAGTCAATCTCTTCTCCATACTACCAGCCCTATACACCATAATAGCTGCAACTGGTCTGGACCGGGTAACTCCCAGATTATCCAAATTTTTCACTTCTCAATACAGCGCTACCATTATACATATGAGCACTATAAAGAAGACGATTAAAAATTTTTCGTTTAATGTATTTCTCTTTTTCCTTAACTAATTACATCGGTCTGTGTTACGGTGGGCCCTCAGCTAACGCTTGAGCTAAACCCTCGGGTTGCTCTTGTACGGTTGTAGTGGTTTTCCGTAGCAGTTCGGCGCTCGAGAAGTAAGCTTAATGTGGCACTTGATGTGTGCGATGCAATCGTTAAGCAATTAGCAGCTGCTGTAGCTGTTATGACGTTCATTGGATGTTTACTGGTCCTTCTTCGGAGGTTGAGCGGCAAGCGTCTTTTGGGCTAGGTTGCAGTGGTTTTGCATCGTGCACACGGTGCTGCAGTGCCCTCGGGCTTTTAAGTGGAGCAGCTCCGTCGACAGACTGTAGAGTAAGCGGATCGGTCTTGAGCTCATTTGGTGCGGTGTTTCTTTCCATTCTGTGGGAAGCGGTACGGCCAAATTGCAGCTCGGCCACTTGGTTCGTAGCAACATATTCCTGGACTCTGCGAAGGTCATACTGGCCATTGACGATTTGAGTAAAACCATGTTGCAGACATCTGAAACATCGAGGCGTCGTCTCATTGTGTAGAATACTTGTAGGATGTAGTAGATCAAAGAAGATAAAAGTGATAATCGAGTCAGATCACGACTGAATAATTGAGCTCAATTGAATTACTGCGAAAACTTCATTTCTCTCGCTATGCTAATATGGCGATGCTTCAAAACTACACAGTCAAAGCACACACAGAACTCTTCTAGATGTCCATACACACAATAATTCACTGTTAGGTCCACGAAGCTAACAATCGTTGGAATCTTCTTTGTTTTCTTTTCCACCATCGTCACCACCCACGCCTACCCGTCTCCCCCAGCCTTTCCCCCTGTACTAATAGAGCTAACCACTATAAACTACATTGTGTCAAATGAGCGCACGTGACCTCTCAAGCACAAAGATCAGCATCACTATATTTAGTATCTCTACGTTATTACAGGTCAGTTCTGTTAATACCTTCTTCTATAGCGCGTATCCATAGTAGTGTTATTGCAGCTGTTAACGAGAATACCACAGGAAACAACAGTAGAGACCGACATCGTATTGCGGAATGAAGTCAACCTCCAATGGCTCCGGATCTGACCCCTTCTACTTGAACAAAGCAACCTATGTTAGTGAATCTTCAATTCCGGAACGTCCTCGATTCGGGCTGAGAACAGGCGTGGGTTCATTACCGAGCTTACCCCATCATATGCCCTTGCAGTCGCCGTTGTTGGATGCCAAAGATGCCGACGATAAACAAATCCTGGAGAATAACTATGTGGAATTCGATCTCAGTAACATGAATAAACATAACTCCACCAATGACGAAGTTAACATGGTTGCA
This sequence comes from Scheffersomyces insectosa, assembly GCA_030572575.1. NCBI lineage: Eukaryota > Fungi > Ascomycota > Pichiomycetes > Serinales > Debaryomycetaceae > Scheffersomyces > Scheffersomyces insectosa. The sequence goes on from JAJMAO010000075.1 coordinate 52,930, forward strand.
GAAAGATCTATAGATTCCACCAGGGACCTGTTTCAGCGTAATCTGCCCCAGCGTATGCTGCCTCAGCGTGCAGCCACAACGAATTTTCTGCCTGACATCGTAATGACCTTTGAAAGCGATAGTACCGCTAGAATACCCAATATAGATGAAATAGATACATCTGAAATCATAGACTCATCGGATAAGGACATCACGGACGTAACGAATACCACAGAAGTCACTACCAAGGATGATACAATTGACGATACCGATGATTTCTTCAGCCCCCGTATGTCTAACTGGAAGTCAATGAAAACAATCACAGACCTTGACTACTACGATGAAAAAGGAGAACTAGAGTTCACATCAGCATCCAAATTCGACGCCTTGGATAACCGAGCAGGCTCTCGCGGTTATACCAAGATTAATACTGAAGAACAAGTCAATAAATATAGGGCACTTGATAAAAAGACTGATTTCTTGTTCCGAACTAGAAACGAGGAAAAGAAAGTACACGAGATTGCTAATTATGAGAAAGCTGACTTAGACTATGGCTCTGACAACGAGCTGGAGTACGAAGATGAGAATTTGGATACAAATGAAACTCTACAAAGCACAAAGAACATGCTCACTGACTCCCAGAAATTTGCGTATGTGGGTATCACGAAGTTGATGACTGTAGAAATGGCGACAGAATTAGCTAAGATTCATTTCAACACATCTGGAAAAATAGCAAGAACGTTAAGTGGTAGTCAGAAGTACTTCTCAAACTGGACCTTGTACATAATGGGTAAGTTATACGACCATATGGAAGTTTCTGATGCAGAAAGGCAGATGATAGAGAACTTGAGTGTACACGGACTAGAAGTTACTGATTTGGCTTTAAGTTTGAAAAATGTGGGGATTGATGTCAACGCTGATTCCAGGAACCAAGATTTGGATGATAGTTCAAGAAAGACTTCCCAAGAACTAGCAAGACCTGGGTTACAATCAGAAGCTGATTTTGATCTCAGGTGGGTAATCGTGTGTGATCTATTTCTTCTTTTATTAAGTGACGGATACTACGACAGTAGGTCCCGTTCCTTGCTTGTACGTTTTGCTAAGGTACTTGATATCTCGGGATTGGAGATTCTTCAATTTGAAAGAAGGTTGATCGACAGCTTGGAATTGGAAACAAGAGAAAAGACAATAGAGAACGATGACGAGAAGCTCGATGATAGAACATTCATAGACAAATACGTCAAGAAGAACAGAAGACGAAGATTGGCTTACATCGGGTTAGCAACTCTAGGAGGCTCTCTTGCAATCGGTCTTTCGGCTGGCTTATTGGCACCAGTTATTGGCGCAGGTCTAGCAGCTGGGTTAACTACAGTCGGAATCACCGGTACTAGTGGATTCTTGGCAGGTGTAGGAGGAGGTGTTATAATTACAACTGGTGGTGTTGCAGTTGGAGCCAAAGTTGGATCCAAAGCAGGAGCGAGAAGAACGGGTGATGTCCACACATTTGAACTCAAACCTTTGCATAACAACAAGCGTACTAACTTGATTGTCACTGTTAGTGGATGGATGAATGGTGAACTTGATGATGTAAGACTTCCATTCTCCACTGTAGATCCAGTGATGGGAGATATGTTCTCATTGCTTTGGGAACCCGAAATGTTGCAATCCATGGGCCAAACAATTGGTATTTTGGCTTCCGAGGCCCTTACTACCTCAATTCAACAAATTTTGGGTGCAACGGTGTTAACTGCATTGATGTCAGCCATTCAATTACCTATGGCATTATCGAAATTATCTTATCTCTTGGATAACCCCTGGAATGTTTCATTGGACAGAGCTTGGAAAGCTGGAAAGATATTGGCAGACACCTTGATTTCCGGTAATTTGGGTGTCAGGCCAATTACACTCGTAGGCTTTTCCTTGGGAGCTCGTCTTATTTATTCCTGCCTTATTGAATTAGCCAAGAGAGGCGGCTTTGGGTTAATTGAAAATGTAATCATTCTTGGAAACCCCATTGCCGTCAAATTGGACCAATTGGCTTTGGCACGATCTGTGGTCAGTGGTCGCTTCGTTAATGGATATTCCAAGAAGGATTGGATCTTAGGCTACTTATTCAGAGCCACTGGTGGAGGTCTCCTGACGGTGGCCGGCTTGTCACCCATTGTAAATGTAAAAGGGATCGAAAATATTGATTGTACCGATCTCGTTGTGGGACATATGTCGTACAGAACTGCTATACCAAAGATCATGAAGAGGATTGGTTGGGAGGTGTTAAGTGAAGAGTTTGCGGAAATTGAGGAGCCAGATCCAGAACAAGGTGAGCGTACTAGAAAGCTTATCAGTGAATTTGATGAAGCGAGAGCCAAGATGAAAAATGAGATGGAATCTCAAGAGAAACCTACTGGTTGGAAAAAATGGTTCAAACCAAAGCAAAGGGATTGGTGGGACATTTATGGACCAGACAACAAGGGTGAAGGTGGAAGCAACCGTACCAGCGAAGAAGCGAGAGACCGATCCAGAAGCAATACTAATGTTGGCGGAGCCACTGAAGAATACGACGAAACTGCAGGCTCAACAACACATGATATGTCACAGATTTCAGAGGAAGGCCCCATATTCGACGTACAAGCATTGTTAGAAGAGGTAAATGACATAGAGAATCTTGCTGCGAAAGACGAGGCAACCTTGGCAAAGGTGAGGAAAGACGTAGAGACAAGAGACGGATACACCCTTAAGACTAATGAAGAGGAAGAAGAAGTACAGGAAGAGAAGGATTTTGCAGAGAAGTAGGGATTAAATAAATACGGGAGCTTATAAGTCTCTCGTATCTAATATATTTATTAAAAAAACACTACAAATGGACCTGCTAGTAGTATAGCTGGCTCATCTATAACGATGTATGCGACAATATACTGAGATAGATCTCCGTAAATATGACTAGGTACTGTTCCTTATTTTCTCTCTCGTATAATAAATTATCCTCTAACAATTATAAATCACAATTCAGCCCCTAAATACAAATTAGTCAATCAACCACATCGGCATAAATTCTATAACTCATACTATTACTCACGCTACCCCCAAATCCCCCTCTATTATAATCGTACCCACATTTACGCTAATCACTAGCTCCTGTGTAATTCTCGCACCACCGTCGAGAATCAATTTTTTTTCAATTAGTTAACTATGACGCATCGTAAGAGTAAGTAGATAAAACAGACTATTATTATAGGGAAACCACGGTCGACCCAGCGATAGATACTCACACCATTGCAGAATGCCTACTATTCCAGTTGACAAACAAGATCTCTACGCTCTTTTGGGCAGAGATTACACCACCGAAGAGTTTGACGAATTGTGCTTCGAGTATGGACTTGAGTTGGACGAAGACACCACCAACGATTGTGTAGGTGACGAGAGACCGCAATTGAAAATCGAGATCCCAGCCAACAGATACGACTTGTTGTGTATTGAGGGTATTGCACAGGCCTTGAACGAGTTCTTGGGCAGAGCCGAAGCTCCTACTTACACTCTTAATCCATCCAAGCCAGAGATCTCCTTGACCATTAAGGAAAGTACCCAGCAAGTCCGTCAATACGCTGCTGGTGCCATTTTAAGAAACATAAAGTTCGACCAAAGACGTTACGAGTCTTTCATTGCCTTGCAAGACAAATTGCACTCCAACATTTGTCGTAACAGAACACTTGTAGCCATTGGTACCCATGATTTGGACACTTTAACTCCTCCATTCACATATGAGGGTCTTCGTCCTGAAGAGATCAAGTTCATTCCATTGAACCAGGAGAAAGAGTTGGTCGGAACCAACTTAGTTGAATTCTACGAGAAGGATAAGAACATCGGTAAGTTCTTGTACATCATCAGCGACTCACCAGTATACCCAGTCATGTTAGACGCTAAGAGAACCGTTGCTTCCTTGCCTCCAATTATCAACTCGAACCACTCCAAGATTACCTTGGAAACTAAGAACGTTTTCATTGACATAACCGGTACTGACAGAACCAAGACCGAGATTGTTCTTGACCAAGTTGTGGCCTTGTTCTCTGCCTACTGTGAGGCTCCCTTCGAGATTGAGCCTATCCAAGTGATATCCGAACACAACAACGAAACCAGAGTCACTCCAAATGTCACTCCAAGAAAGACCACTGCCGAAGTTGAATACATTAACTCTTGTACTGGTTTGGACTACAGTGCTGAACAAATCTCGAAGTTGTTGAAGAAGATGTCGTTGAACGCTAAGCCTTCTACCACCGACAAAGCGTTGATCGATGTTGAGATCCCAATAACCAGACCAGACATTTTACACCAGTGTGACATCATGGAGGATGCTGCTGTTGCTTACGGTTTCAACAACTTGAAGAAGACCAAGCCACAATCTGCTTCCTTGGTAGCAGCTCCATTGCCCATCAACAAGATCGCTGACATCTTCAGATTAGCATCCGCACAATCCGGATACTCAGAAGTGTTACCACTCACTCTTTGCTCGCACGACGAGAACTTCAAGTTCTTGAGAACTGTTGACGACAACACTAAGGCCGTCAAATTAGAGAATCCTAAGACTGTAGAGTATCAAGTCGTCAGAACCACCTTATTGCCAGGTATCTTGAAGACTATCAAGGAGAACAGAAAGCACTCTTTGCCAATTCGTCTTTTCGAGGCTGGTGACATTGTGTTGAAGAACCCAGAATTGGAGAGAGGAGCCTTCAACCAACGTAACTGGTCTGCTATCTACGCCGGTAAGACTTCTGGATTCGAGTATGTCCAGGGTTTGTTAGGTAAGATTATGCAAACCTTCAGAACTCCATGGTTAGAGAACCCTAAGGAGAACAAGAGAAGAGGTTACTGGATAGAGGAGGACAAGGAGAACCCAACTTTCTTCCCAGGTAGAGGTGCTAAGGTCTTCTTCAGAGCCACCGAGGGCGGCAAGGACCAGGTTATTGGAGCCATTGGTGTTTTGCACCCAGAAGTGATGAGTGCATTCGAGATTCCATATGCCGCCTCATCTGTGGAGATCAATGCCGAAGTTTTCTTGTAAGGTTGCTAGACGATGGAGGTTAACGGAGAGCCGAAGTGGCAGTTGTTGGGGAATACATATAGACGACATATAGCGTGTAATTAAAGAGCCCCGACGAATACACATATATAATACATAGATGTTTTATTGTTCAGATCTTGTAGACTTTTTGATGAGATAGGGCCAAAGCCAAAATATTAGCAGCATCGGTTGCAAAAAAGGCATAGAGCTGCGAAATATCTTAGATATCGCAGATACTCTTAATGGTGGGCATGCTAACAATGAAACCTCAACTCAAGAGAGTTTACAGTACCAAAAGAGATATAGCGGGCATAACTGGTGATTGCCATACATGGTACTGGGAAAAGACGATGATCAGAACACGCCCAATATCTAACCAGTGTCGATGGCATACAACACAAACATACAAGAGTATAAGAGAACATACGCAGAAAATACGTACTATAGCTTGTATGTAGCATACTACAGCATACATAGCATACTAAAACCGAACGACACCATACAAGCATATACATCTCCACATACATCTCCGTACATATATACATCTCTACGTATACAAATTCACACACACCCTAATCTCGCTAGCTCACCACCACGGGCTCTCCCACTTATAAACTGTGCCCCTTACTAATTGTACGATCTCTCTCTAACATACAGTCGGAACGAGCAGAGAAAGAGCCATTTCACAGCCGAAGCGGCCACATACTCTACACAAACAGTCGATAACACCACCCCATACTAAATAGTGTAACACTACACTTGATATCTAGCTTACACTATCATCCACCACAACGCTCACACGTCCTCTATCACCCCCCATCTGTAAGCACCTCCCTCCTCAACTACTCGAATTCCTTCACATCCACTCGCACTGCTCATCCTCCCCATATCCTTAACTATGTATCCTCTCCCCACCAGACAGGACGTCACTGTTCTGTTTGTTTAGTCTCCACGACTATTTTTCCGGTATGCTACACGACCCGCTTTTCTCAGAAACGATCGGTTGGCCTATCTAAGCTACACTACGGTAAGGTTACTACCACAGCTAAGTAGTTCCGTATCAGCGTTCGTTACCCTCCAGTGGAATCAAAGTCACACCAGATAAAGCATCGAATTCATATCCACCGCGAATCCCGTAAACACTTCAATCCGTGAAACCGCCGCTTTGCTAGTGTAGATATTGCCTTTGTTATCGTTGAACTTTTAGTAATAACAATAATAGTCCATAGTAATCACAATACCATCAGCCGTCAAAACTCCAGCTGCCAGACACGCCACGAACCCAGGTAATTAACCCTACCTTATCCATACCGATTCACCGTTCAATCCCATAACTATACTACTACTATCATCATGAGTGGAAGAGCAGTGCCATCTAGATCCTACGATATGATCATGAAATTACTCTTGGTCGGAGACTCCGGTGTCGGCAAGTCCAACTTGTTATTGCGGTTCGTCGAGGACAAGTTCACCGCTTCGTTCATCACAACCATCGGAATCGACTTCAAGATCAGAACCATTGAAAACAAGGGCAAGAAAATCAAGTTGCAAGTCTGGGATACCGCCGGTCAAGAGCGTTTCAGAACCATCACCACCGCCTACTACAGAGGTGCTATGGGTATTGTGTTGATATATGACGTTACCGACTCCAGATCTTTCGAAAACGTCGAAAACTGGTTCCAGACCGTCACCCAACACGCCAATGAGGACGCCCAAATCTTCTTGGTTGGTAACAAGTGTGATGACGAGGCCAACAGACAGGTTTCCAAGGAACAAGGTGAGGAATTGGCTTCCAAATTGAATGTGCCCTTCTTGGAGTCCAGTGCAAAGACTAACATCAATGTCGACTCCATTTTCTACGAATTGGCTGGTATTATCCAGGATAAGCATGTAGACGATGTTGTTCCTGCTCCACAAACAAACGGAATCAATGTGGCACAGAGTACTACGGCCGGATTCAAGAACAACTGTTGTTAGATAGTCACTGCATCTGCCGGCGTATATATCATTTCATCGCCTTATAGTTTATTTCGTGTTTCTATATGTCTTATGACTTGGTTCTTTTTCTACTGTGTGTCTCTATAAACTAATTGGACTCGATGTCGCTAAAACAATAAATAAATGGAACTAGTAATCTGTAGAATGTACTCGTTAGTATGTGGAGTGATTGTTCAGATACGCAGGTGATGCCTCCTCACACATTTGTGCCAATACTTTAAGGTGAAGATTCGCCCAAGCGTCCGTACAAGAGAGTAAATATAACCCTTAGAGACCAGAACTTTTTAACGGCTTTTGTATTTGACTTCAATCAATACTTGCCAATGTCCTTCGTTGAACTACGATACATTGTTTATAAACATTCTGGAGCTGTTCTATTTGGTTGAACATGTAAGTACTGCTACCAAAATATCAATATAACCATTTAACATTACACCTACACTTGAATATCTTATACAGATGAATGAATGATGATTAGGGGTTAACCAACCTATCTACGCTATATGTTACATATAACTAATGTGTCACAGCCAGTCTTGCAAACCAGTGTATAAATAATGTACGGTGATATGAGCTACTGAAGCCAGTCAGCCCACAGACTTTTAAAACGAAACAATGCAAGCGTTTATACCTTCTTGCCGAAGTACACCCATTGGTCGTCCAATGGCTTCTCCTCTAACTCTTCCCAGACCTTCAATTCGGCGAGTTCTTGGGCCAAAGTCAACTCTTCGTGTGCCTGTATGACGATCTCTTCGATCAAGCCACCACCGATCTTGTTTTCTATGTTTTCTGTGATTTCTTCTTCCTCAACGATCTTCAATCTGTTTCTGGTCAAAGCCTCAACCGACTGCTTGTAGATGGACTCCTTTGGGAACTTGTTTTCCAAGACAGTCAATGTATGGTTGTAAAGGGCAATCAATGCAGGTCTAGGGTTAGGGTGTTGGTATAAGCCGGCCAAACCAGTTGGGTAGCCGGAAGCGGCCTTCACCAATACTTCTTCGGCACTTCTCAATACTCTAGTGAATCTCATCTTGGGTCCTTACTGCTTTTCTAAACTGTTCTACTCTTCGCTAAACGGTCTCTTCTTGTAAGTTCAATTCTCAATGCTTTGGTTGGACAAAATTTGAGAGTACTTGTCATGTGCCATTATACACGTGACCAATATTTCAGTTTGATATCGATATTACACAAAGTCATAGTTACAGTATGGTGGAAGATATGATAATATTGGCCATAGGTGATGAATAGTACGCTTACGATTGTTACAAGATAACGGATAGATTAATTACGAGTGGTGAGGTTCAAGTGTATTTGTGCAAATATGCATTTAATTCTCTGGTAAAACAACTGCTCTACGATAACCCAACTAATGAAATGTGTACTGTAAGAACTATACTACTCTACGATGACATGTAATCTGCTGTAAAGGAAATGTAAAGAAACCAACACATAATGGTACAAGGACGGGGTCTGCTTTGCTTGTCATTGAGAATCAATAAACATGCACTTCTCGGTTATGGCAAAATTCCAAAGAATGCTCTTAGAAGTCTCCTCCTCCCATATCTCCTCCATCAAAGCCTCCTCCGCCATAGTCTCCTCCGCCATAGTCGTCATTCTGACCATCTTGGTAACCATCTTGGTAACCATCTTGCTGTTGGTGATCTTCGAAACCGTTGATGGCTGAACCCAAAAGCATACCACCCAACAAACCACCTCCTACACCCATTGCCATGGATCCAGCACCGAAACCAGGCTTCTGACGTTGTGGTTGTTGTTGGTATTGTTGTTGTGGAGGGTATCCGTATCCCTGTTGTGGTGGATAGCCACCGTAGCCTTGAGGCCCACCATAACCCTGAGGTGGGTATCCACCGTAACCTTGTGGTGGACCCTGTTGGTAACCTCCGTATCCTTGTTGGTAACCGCCATAGCCTTGTTGAGGTTGTTGAGGACCACCGGCGTAAGTTCTTTGTTGTGGTTGTTGTCTTGGAGGAGCTTGACTTTTATTTGGAGCGTATGCTGGTGGAGGGACATCTTCAGCTTTTGGCGACGATCCGAACTTGGTTCCATCGGGAGCTTCCCATTGGGATTTCTTTGTCTTCAAGTTGACGTAAAAGTAGGTGTCGTACTTGTCGTCGTACTTGGCGATCCAGCCCTCGGGCACAGATGGGGGAGCTTTCGCCATATTTGCTGGTGGATGGTCCTTATTCGAGTGTAGACTAAACCTGTGGATCAGTGATAGATTAAACAAGAACTGGCGTAGCAATCAAATACCCGTGCCAGACAGATGAAGAAACCTGTGAATCCACAAAAAATCCAACTGCAAAACCTCCAAGCCTTATATAGAAGACGCCTGCAGAACGTCCCAGCTATCTAAGAAAGAAGTAGAATGAAATCGAATAATAATTGACAAGCAACCGAGACACAGCGAGCGAGACGGAAACTGACAACGAAGATGACTACAGTGAGCGTAGAGTGAGAGTGAGCCTACAGTGTACAGCGAGGAGTGTGATCTTCACTGCGAGGTTACTTCCCATTACTACTAGCATATATCCTTACAATATAATGGGGGCTTTGCCACGATTCAAGTTACTGACGTTCTGGCGGCGATTAGGGGGAGACCTGTGCAGTAGCGAGCGAGCGTGTGGAGCCATAGGAAGACGGGATGGAAGATGGAATACGAGGTGGAAGCTGAGATACAGTAGTGAATGAGGGGTCGGTTCTGGGAGTTCATAGGCGGTCAGCAGTGGTCTCTTCATGTTATTGTACTATCTTGGCACGAAGCCGCTATTCAATAGGGAAGGGGCTATATAGGAATATCACTTGGCATGATCATGCTGTAGTAGTGCCGTTTTATCAGTAAGCTGGTAGTGCGTAGAGCTTACCGTGCGTAGAGCCCGGCTTGGTGAGAAATTGTGAGATCACGGTACTATTATGTTCCGCTGCAAGATCTTATCTGGCCGTGAATTGGTCATTGTGACATATGGATTATTCTTCACAGTGAGTGTCGACTGAGCCCTGTTGAAGGGTATTTGAGAGATGATGATGATGATGATGATGCTGATGCTTCTTGGTATATGCTAGAAGGGAGTAGGACAGTTTCTTTGGCGAAGAATAAGAATGCTCTTCTAAATTTAATTGCCATGCTAAAGGGCTTTCTACTCCCGCTCAAAAAATCTATGCATATTAGTTCATTAATATGCCAAAATTATTAAAAAACCTTATTTTCAATTTTGCAGCATGTTACTTCCTATTTGAATTTGTAGCTTCTCTTACATTTTACAACATATCAATTGATGGATTCATTGGCACATTTAACTCGTTATAGTGCATATATCTATTCATCTCTGTTATTACAATGTTCTTGTCTATACTACTGATGATTTTACTCCACAGGCGGTTTGAGAGGCTTCTCCGGGAATACCTCATCAAGCAATTCGTCTAATATCTGTAGAATGAGATGCTTGTTCAAAAAGTCGTTTTGAAGAATCGAGAAGATCTTCGTGGAAGCATAAGTGGTATTTGCGGTTCCGAAAATACGAGAGCATGTTTCATTCATGAACACTCCCAATAATGCTTTGGCTTCTTGCCGTGTAGTGGCCCTTTGGTAAAGCGTTCTGATAACGGGTGAATCCTTGAATTTTCCGTTCGGGAAAATTGTATTCTTCAACATGATTAGTATGTCCAACATGTTTTCCTCTGTCTTCACTTGCGAATCCACTTGTTCATAAGCCTTCTTCTCTATGGTAGTGCCAAAGATTTGTTGCAATATCACAACAAGAGCACGTCCTCGAAGCCAGCTCTTTGAATTATTAAGACGAAATACAGTTATCAATAAGTCACAGATTGGTTTGACGAAAACGGTTCTGCTACTTGTTGTTCCATAATCGTCAAATTGTTTCAATTCTTGTTGCATATCCTTTATATTTTCCATTATTTCTTTGTTATTATTGTCCGATTGTGGTTTATCTGTAATCAAATTGAATTGTGGAACAAATCTGCTTGATATTCCATTGTATAGCTTGTTGGCTACTATTTCAACATTTGATTTACTGCCATCGCCTGCGATATGCAAGCCATCTTCAAATACTTGATTCTTCCGAAGAGTGAAATTCTCAGAAGACAAAAATGACCTGAAGGCTTTGTTTCCACAAACTTGTGGAATCTTAATAAGCTCTTGCAAATACTCTTCTAGTGCAATCTTTCTTAGCTCAACTATTTGTCGTTGTTGGAATTTCAATACCAGTACAGTTCTCTTTGGAAACTTAATATGTGAGACCTGTGGATACCGCAATTTTAAGTATTCATGCAATTTAAAGAATTGACTGAATCTTCTAGCTACAACCCAACCGGCTTTGATTGCGAGTGGATCGTCGCTACTGAACTTTTGTACTTCTATAATATACAAAATGAACTCTTTCCCACTTTCATTTCCGCTAATATAAGATTGAATACTGACTCTGGATTTGCCGTACAAACTATTGTCGTTTTCTTGAACAATATATTGTTGCTTTTGTAATTCTTTGGAGTTAATTTCACGATCCAAACTCACCTTGGATTTTGTGAGAATTCTTAATTCTGTTAAATTATCAGTTAACTCAGCTTTGCGGATTAAAGGCTCCAAAATTTCTACTTGCTCATTTAACTTCTCTATCTCCTCCGTTAGTTTAGGGATTTCCTCAGCTAGGCTCAAATTTCCAGGAGCAGCTAAGAAGACCTCTGGATTACTCTCGCCCACGTCCTCCAAACTTTGTGAAGGCGGAGCTTGCGAGTCCAGATCAAATATTATTGACTCACTATCAGTTCCGGACTCATCACTAAAATCATCAAATAATTTTGAGTAACGGTTACCTTGAATGCCATTTGTTACATCCGTTGGATCATAACCAAACAAACTAGAAGTTTCTCCAAACAAGTCTTTCTTAATTTCAGTTGCAGCTGCCAGTTTTTCAGAGGAAGAGAACTCTGGCAATGAAGATGACGATATATTAGGATTATTAAACGGTGTGAATGTGTTTTTTGACTCTGTAGGACTTTTCATGATTCTTGTAAAGGCATCCTCAACTGCCTGTATGACGTCAGGGCTCACCTTTTCTGTATTATCATCTCTTACGGTTGAATCTCGTACACTTCCACTTGTGACATTGAACTTTTTGATATTTACAAGTTTCAAAACGAAACCAGACTTCTTAAAGTCAATGAAATCATACGAATTCATTTCATCATAAAGAGAATTCTGGATCTTAAACATACTCTTTCTTGCTCTTTGGTATCTTAACAATTTTCCTTGCAGTGTGTTATTTTCTAACAAATCACTCACTACCTCAAAGCTCTCCCTATCAATGTAAGCAGCCATAGATTTGAAGAACTTATCATATATTCTTCGTATGTCATCTGTCGTAGAGAACTCCAATGATAACGACATATCCACATCTCCATCGTCATTTAGCGCTGAATCTTCCAATGGAGCCCTTAATGAATCTATATCTTTCCAGAACTCGAGTAGTTCCAAGCGTTTTGAATCTTTCATAAACTCTGAAAATATTTTGTATGAGCCCGGATTGCTTAGCACATCTGTTAGACCTAAATCGGGCATCGAATCCATGCCCTTGTTAGATAAATAAACGACTCGCTCCTGAAGAGTTGTCTTCATAAGTTGGAGTCGATTGAGAGCATCAGGATTGAAGTTAGGGACTCCAGCCGCAATGAGTAGTTGCTCATCGATATTTCTTTGGACTGTGTTGATTTTATCGAATGAATTCATTTCGTGAATACTCTCGAGCATTCTGGCAAATGCACCAGGCGTCGTAGTCTCTGAGATTGAGTAAGAGGACAATAACATGTGATCATCGGTAAGCTTAGAGAGCTGCTCAGTATGTTCCTTCAAAGCCTCTCGGAGACGTTTGACCTGATCTCTGTGTTTAAGGTTGTCGCCGATCAATTTCACAATCAATAGATTATAAAAGTCTCCTTCACCAAGCATTTGAAGGATGCTTGTAAGTATAGTGCAAGCCAATATTTCAGTCACCAATGATACTACAACCTCATTTGAACGCTCCTGTTCTGATAGCAAAAGTACCAAAACGGATCCAATTCTGGATCGTAAATAATTCTTTTCATTAATATCGTTATTCTCCACATTAGACACTGTAACGCCCGGATGTATTCTCCCTTTATCAAAGTGAGTAGCGATTGCTAAATGGTATTCGGGAGATTCACTTTTGGGAACAGTACCCTTCAATCTTATTGCCTCTTCCGCCTTTATGTAACATCCGAAATGGTCATTCAATATTGGCAATATGCGTGATACCACTAACTTTGCCAAATCAATATCTCTTACTCTCAGTATGAGAAGCGAGAAGACAGACTTCATTTCCAGCTTGATGTTCACCTGGAACAGCTCATTGGACGAAACATGGTGAAACCAACCGTCTATGAATTCCTTTATTATCAAGTCAATAAATTCTTCTAATGTTTCTGAAATTAAAAACGACTCTTGAAGTATGGGGCCATCCAAACGGAAGTTCTGACGGTTAGCAGAAAACTCATTCACCAGAGCAGTCCAAGAAGTCAGATTGACAAATTTGAACCTCTTAGCTCTTTGCATCGTGGAACTAGGTCTCCGTACCTTAACAAACAAGAAACAATATCCTACCAACGAAAAGGATAGCAAACAACCTCCTAAGAATACCAATCCATAGATGTAAGTATAGCGTAACAAATACGAGAAGGCTGTAGCATACACCACGAACCAAAGCGCCCGTTTCGCTCGTCTCACACTGGAACGAGTAGTGACACTTGCTATAGGGCCCGGGGGGCTCATTCTAGCGTTATAAGTAATACTACAACCGTGTCAATGACTATAACGAAATAATCTTTACCGTTAAAGAGTGATCGTGTTTAGTAAAAAGAGACTAAAAATCATAAGTTACACAAAACCGCGCATGTTCTATTATCTATGGAGGACTAGTATACAATGTGGTGACCAAAAGGTATGCAAATAATGGGCTATATATGGGATTATGATCTCTTTCTCTTCTTGGAGGAATCGGTGGATTCGTCAGACTTCCGCTTCTTTGATTTTTTATCTGTGGATACGGTATCCTTGGACTTCTTGGTAAGCTCTTCCTTAGTCTTAGATGAAGATTTCTTAGTACTTTTCAGTTCTCCAAGGTCTTTCAGCTTCTCTTTCTTGTCTTTCTTCTCTTTCTTGTCCTTTTTGACTTTCTTGTCTTTCTTGCTTATCATTTCTTCTTTCTTGGACGATTTCTTTGATTTTGAGCTCTTTTCTACCTTGGTTTGCTTTACTTTCTTTTCCTTCTTTTCCTTCTTTTCCTTTGGCTTCTTCTCTTTCTTCTCTTTCTTTTCCTTGGTGGATACAGTGCCAAATGCTTTGTCTATGGCGTTTGCTACTTCGTCTCTATCGATATGGTCTGTTGTTTTCGTATGGTTCGTCTTACCTACTGTGCCTTGCAACCCTACACCTTTCACAAACATTCTATAAAGAGCCGAAGTCTCTTTTCTCATATGATCTACCACTTTCGCCTCATTTCTCTGGATAGTAACTCCTTCCGAAGAACTGCTGACTTCCATACTCTTTAGCTGTCCGTCAAAAAGCTTCTCCCACCACATATCAGCATCATTAGTGCCATGTCCTAAGCCCTTAGTATCCTTCTTATGTTTCACCAAAATGGGTTTTCTGAGGCCACCCTCCTGGAGCGCTTCTCCCTCTTTCCATCCATAGGACTTTAAATATACACTTGCATTCATAAGTCCTTAGTGTCACAGCTATTGTATGTTCTATTGTACAGACTATTCTACACTATACTTTGAATCACAATATAAAAAATTGTATAATCATCTGGTTGCGAGCGCTGCTCTAAAGCGCGCTACCATATTCACAACAAGTTGAGAATACACCGGAAATTAAGTTTCGAGGGAAGTAAATGGTGGAGATGCGTTGCAATTTAAGAGCGGTCAGATTTCCGGAAAGGAAATCCGAGATTGATTTCACTGTGCTAACATTAGAGGTTTATGGAATTCTATTCATCTGAAAGTCAAGAAGAACAAGTAGTTCTTTCATCAGTTGTGATTGTAAATTGCATAGAATGAATGTGAATGATGTGTTAGAGCAGAATGATACAACAGTAGTTGAGGCGCAAAGGAAAATTACAGAAAGCCCATATCAGGAAGAGCTTCACAATGCTTTGATAGACTTACTATTACGAAGAAATGAGACACCAATCGACTTAATAGAAGCAATTGTAGAAAAACACCGCTATTTTATATTATCCGAACATGATGTCGTTCTTTGGAAAGTCACCATTGACAAGATACCAAAAGGTCTGCAGCAGGATAAAGAGATGCTACGCTTTTATACATCTATGGTGGAAGACTCCCCAACAGTATACCACTGGGAGAAGGTACTCTCATTTGCTGTCGAGAGGGTTAAATCAGGATCTCAGATTATCCCTGCAGGAGAGATACCTAGCTTGTTTAGCCGTGCATTGAAGGACACAGCTTACAGCTATCCAGATGTACATTTGATATGGAATATAGTTATAGGATACCTCCTGGAAGAGTACGAGAAGAAAGGAAGCGAGAGCGTGTTTAAGATGCTTAAAGCCCTTCAAATAAAAAGGATAAGTACTCCACACTTAAAGCTAGAGGAGTCATTTCAAGAATTGTCTGCGTTCGTATCGAAATACCACAAGGACGAATATGAACAACATATGTCTAAAGCTAACGGAATATACTCTGCCTCGAAGAGGATGCAACGATATTACGAAGAGCTCGAGCACTTGTTAGTTGAAGAGCCGGATCAGTTGAAAGCATGGTCGCAGTATATTGATACCGTTGCCAAATATGTCAAGGACGTCAAAGGACTAGCTTCTGTCTCTCAAGTATTCTCTCGTGCTCCAGCTCACTCACCAGAATGGATCCCATTCTGGATGACATACATATATATACTTTACGGGTTTCAGCAAAGAGAAGTAGATGACGAATCTTTTGAAGACACAGTAGACTCGATGATATCAGACGTTCTTGAAAAATTCATTAGACAATACCCGAATTCTCCCACTACCTACGCCGAGTATATTAGAAACTGTTCCCAGAATGAAGACGGCGAGGTGAAGTTCGCTCATATAGTGCAAAGAATGAGTGCCCTAAATTTGAAAGAAAACTATAATGAATGGAAAAAGGTTGCATTGGCAGAATTGAATTTCCGCTACAAATCAAGTGGTGCAGCCGCAATACCTTTAAGAGAAGTTCTTGAAGCATATGTAACTTTCGCTATAGAGGAAAACAATGACGTATTTCATTCGGTGGAAAAATTGGCAATCGCCATTCTCATAGAACTCAAGGATTTTGTTCGAGCAGATGAATTCGTGGAGATGTTGGTGGTCTATTTTGGTAGCCAATGCGATGTTTGGCTATACTCCATCAACCACTTTAAAAGTAGGAATTACTCTACAGAGAAAATTTCCGGATATTTTCAAAATGCTATTTCAGAAGCCGGAACAATGGACTGGCCAGAGAGAATAATGGAAGAGTGGTTACGATTCGAAGAAGTACATGGCTCTGCTTCAGATTACAAATCTGCAGTACTTCAGTGCAACAGGGCAATGGGAGATATATCAGCTGAGGGAGAAGACGAGAGAGTTACCAGTGTCGAAAATATCGAGACTGTAGCGCAGCAATCCAATCTGACTGAAACGCCATCCAAGAAAAGAAAGCTTGATGATAGCTCCCCAACTCTTGTCCCACAGTCTAGATCAAGAGAGGAATTTAGTGTCAAAGTATCAAAGATCGGGAGTGCAAATTCCACGGATATATCACAATTCTTCAAGGATTGTGGACAAATTAGGGATATAATAACTTCTTCTGAAGGTAGCAATGCCATTGCAACCATAGAATTTTCAAGTGAACAAGAGGTTTTGTCAGCACTCACGAGGGATAAAAAAAAGTTAAATGGAGTTGTTATAGAGGTCCAAAGGTTAGTGAAATGCATTGTCTTTGTCAATAATTACCCTCCAAGCATGAACCAAGAAGCCATCAAGGCCATGTTTATAAAAGTCGGGACAGTCCTCAGCATTCGTTTTCCATCGCAAAAATCAAACCACGCAAGAAGGTTCTGTTACGTGGAGTTTTCAAATCCTGAATCAGCAATGAATGCCGTTGTTGTGTACGATGGGAAGGTCATAAATGATGAGCTCACCGGGAAGGAGTATACAATGAAAGTGGCTATCTCAAACACTGAAGAAAGAACCTTTCGCGACAAGCTGGCTGGAAATGTTAGAGTCAAAAATTTACCCTTTGACGCTGATAAAAATGAAATTCTCCAATTCTTCTCAAGCTGTGGTGAGGTTAGTAATGTGATAATTCCACAGTTTAATCCAAATTTTGGTTCTCAGAAGAACACAGGGCTAGCCTATATCAATTTTGTAAAGCCAGAAGGGGCACAAAAAGCATTAAAGTTGGATGGAAGTCTTTTTCGAGACAGAATTATTGTGGTCACTACTGGAAATATCAATCACAAGACCCGAGCTCAAAAATTCAATGACATGCTTACTATTGGGGTTACCAATGTCGACAATTCATTGACTACAGAGCAGATAAAAGCCTATTTTGTCGACAAGATCGGACCAGTCGCCATGGTAGAGTCCTTCCCCGAACACAATGCTGCATTAGTCGAGTTTGAAAAACCCTCTGATGCGGGAAAAGCGTTGATGACCCTGCTGAAACTAACTTTGGGTACCAAGGAAATGCAATTGAAATCCAAAGCAGATATACTTCACATAGTTAGTACCGGTGGTTCAGAACCTGCGAAGCCCAAACTGAATACCAAAGCGATGATTCCTGCTTCTTTGCAGAGACGAAAGAGAAAATAATGTCCGAAGAACTGAAGAGGACGCACATATAGACAGCATAGTATTTAATAGACAATCAAGTAGTGCACCTCACTACCTATTTCGTTCTTATATCCTTATTCGTGAATGCGAATGTCTTCTCATTCAACATAATCTACTTTATCATTACCAAAAAAGACACAGATATAATATCTCAGACACCATATATTGCATACCCACGTATCTGTATAGACATATGTACCACTACAGCACATACTAACAAAATACTTTTTCCTCCCTCATCTTTTGCACCCATTCACTTATCACCACCCACCAATCTTAACTATGACTGATGAATAGTTGAGTGCGCGCACGACCACCGAAAAAATTTGGAAAGGTTGAAAAATGTCAAAAGACTGTTTAATATTTGTTGGATAGATGGTTGCATCAGTAGCTATTTGTCGAATTCTCCAACATGAGTGCCCCAGTCAAGTTCGAGAATACCGCACGTAGAGATGCGTTAATTGAGATCGAGAAAAAGTACCAGAAAATCTGGGCCGACGAGAAGTTGTTTGAGGTCGATGCCCCAACCTTCGAGGAAGATCCAACTGATGATGCTGACGAGTTGAGAGAAAGGCACCCAAAGTTCTTCGCCACCATGGCTTACCCATACATGAACGGTGTTCTTCACGCCGGACACTCTTTCACCTTGTCTAAGGTCGAGTTTGCCACCGGTTTCGAAAGAATGAACGGTAAGAGAGCTCTTTTTCCATTGGGTTTTCACTGTACTGGTATGCCAATCAAGGCTGCTGCCGACAAGATTAAGAGGGAAATTGAGCAATTCGGTGAAGACTTCTCC
Source organism: Scheffersomyces insectosa (assembly GCA_030572575.1). NCBI lineage: Eukaryota > Fungi > Ascomycota > Pichiomycetes > Serinales > Debaryomycetaceae > Scheffersomyces > Scheffersomyces insectosa. The sequence continues at coordinate 71,666 of JAJMAO010000075.1, forward strand.
GGTGCTCCAGCAGACGACGAGGAAGAAGAAGAACCAAAGAAAGAAGCCGCTAAGAGCGAGGACGTCACCAAGTTCAAGGCCAAGAAGTCCAAGGCTGTAGCCAAGCAAGGAAGAGGAAAGTACCAATTCGAAATCATGTTGCAACTCGGTATTTCCAAGGAGGAAGTTGCCAAGTTTGCCGACACTGACTACTGGATCAAGTTCTTCCCATCTTTAGTACAAAAGGATGTCACTGCCTTTGGTGGTAGAGTCGATTGGAGACGTTCTATGGTCACCACCGATGCCAACTTATACTACGATGCCTTTGTCAGATGGGAAATCAACAGATTAAGAGACGTTGGTAAAATTAAGTTTGGTGAAAGATACACTATCTACTCTGAAAAGGATGGCCAAGCTTGTTTAGATCATGACAGACAATCTGGTGAAGGTGTTAACCCTCAAGAGTACACTGGTATTAAGATTGAAGTTACTGAGTTCGCTGAGGAAGCTAAGAAGGTCTTCGCCGAACACAACTTTGACTTCCAGAACAAGAAGGTTTACCTTGTAGCTGCCACTTTGAGACCAGAGACCATGTACGGTCAAACCTGTTGTTTCGTTTCCCCAAAGATTGATTACGGTGTATTCGACGCTGGAAACAACGAGTTCTACATCACTACCGAAAGAGCTTTCAAGAACATGTCTTACCAAAAGATCACTCCAAAGAGAGGATATTACAAGGCAGAAGCTACCATCAATGGTGGTGCTTTGATTGGATCTAAGATCCACGCCCCATTAGCTGTCAACAAGGAACTCCGTGTTTTACCTATGGAAACCGTCTTGGCTACCAAGGGTACTGGTGTCGTCACATGTGTCCCATCTGACTCTCCAGATGATTTTGTCACTACTAGAGACTTGTACAACAAACCAGAATACTACAATATCGAAAAGGAGTGGGTACAAACTGAAATCGTACCAGTTGTTAAGACTGAGAAGTACGGTGACAAGTGTGCTGAGTTCTTGGTTAACGAATTAAAGATCCAATCACCAAAGGATTCCGTGCAACTAGCCCAAGCTAAGGAGCTCGCATACAAGGAAGGTTACTACAACGGTACCATGGCCATTGGTAAGTACGTTGGTGACAAGGTCGAAGTTGCCAAGCCAAAGGTCAGAGCTGACTTAGTTGCTTCCGGTGAAGCCTTTGTCTACAACGAGCCAGAAGGTGTTGTCATTTCTAGATCGGGCGATGAGTGTATTGTCTCTTTAGAAGATCAATGGTATATTGACTACGGTGAAGACTCTTGGAAGGCCCAAGCGTTGGACTGCTTGGAAAGCATGCAGACGTACGCTAAGGAGACTAGACATGGCTTCGAAGCTGTTTTAGACTGGTTAAAGAACTGGGCAGTCACTAGAAACTTCGGTTTGGGCACTAGATTACCTTGGGACGAGAAGTACTTGATTGAGTCCTTGTCCGATTCTACCATTTACATGGCTTACTACACCATTGATCGTTTCCTCCATTCCGATTACTATGGTAAGGTTGCTGGAAAGTTCGACATCAAGCCAGAACAGATGACCGATGAAGTCTTTGATTTCATCTTCAGTCGTCGTGAAAACATTAAGACTGACATTCCTATTGAACAATTGAAGGAAATGAGAAGAGAGTTTGAATACTTCTACCCTCTTGACGTCAGAATTTCAGGTAAGGATTTGATTCCTAACCATTTAACCTTCTTCATTTACACTCACGTCGCTTTGTTCCCTAAGAAGATGTGGCCAAAGGGTATTAGAGCCAACGGTCACTTAATGTTGAACAACGCTAAGATGTCCAAGTCTACTGGTAACTTCATGACCTTAGAACAAATTGTTGAAAAATTTGGAGCCGATGCCTCAAGAATTGCATTGGCCGATGCTGGTGACACTGTTGAAGATGCCAACTTTGATGAATCCAATGCTAATGCCGCTATCTTGCGTATGACTACCTTAAAGGAATGGTGTGAGGAAATTCTCAAGACCCAGGACACATTAAGAACTGGCCCTGCTGACTCTTTCTACGACGAAGCCTTTGAGAATGAAATGAACAGTTTGATTGAGGAAACTTACGAACAATACTCTAATACTCACTACAAGGCTGCCTTGAAGACCGGTTTATTCGATTTCCAAACTGCCAGAGATTACTACAGAGACTCCGTTTCAACCAACATTGGTATGCACAAAGATTTAGTACTCAAGTACATTGAGACCCAGGCTTTGTTGTTAGCTCCTATTGCACCTCATTTTGCCGAGTACATATATGTTGAACTCTTAGGCAACAAGGGCACTGTTCATAATGCGAAGTTCCCAAGAGCTACGAAGCCAATCTCCAAGCCTGTCCTCGATGCCTTGCAATATGTCAAGGACTTGGCCAGATCCATCCGTGAATCTGAGGCTAATGTCTTGAAGAAGAAGAAGGGAGGCAAGCCTTCCGAAGTCGACGTGACCAAGCCAGCCAAGTTGACCATTTTCGTTTCGAAATCTTTCCCAGAGTGGCAGGACAACTACATTGAGCTTGCCAGAGAATTGTTCGAGAAGCAATCATTGGATGACAGCAAACTTATTAGAGAGAAGGTTGGTAAGGACATGAAGCGTGCCATGCCTTTCATTTCTCTTTTAAAGCAGAGATTAACTGTTGAGGACCCTCAAACCGTCTTCAACAGAAAGTTGAGTTTTGTTGAGACTGATGTTCTCAAGTCTGTCATTGCTAACATCAAGAAGGCCACTTACTCTATCAAGGTGGAGGATGTTGAGATTATCTCTTTCGACAACGGTGCTAAGACTGGTACTAATGTCATCACCGGCGAGCCTGTTGAAGTTACTATTACTGGTAAGATCGTGGACTCTGCAGTTCCAGGTGAACCAGGTATCTTAATCAACAACATTTAGAAGCTATATTTGCTTGTATAGAATGATGAGTAGAACGTAATAAACATCGAATTGTATATATTAGATATCAAAGAGAATGTAGTGTAAGAGTTAACCGACCAATGTTATTAGGCACTGGTTTTGGTGGGCGCCTGGTTCTAATCTGAGTATGTCGACCACTTTCAACGAAGCACCAAATTTCAATCATTGTATAAGCTGCACTCACGTCGATGCAAAATTAGTGAAAACATAGTGTCAAAGTAATCTTTCTGCAACTTCTTGGTTTTACCACTGGCTGCAAATATGCCGACAGGCCCCGTCACCGAGATCCAAAATATGACACATGAATTATTTTTGTAACCGCGGTTTTTCGCAGCCGCAATCTGCCGCCTCAATTCTAATTTGAGTACGAAAATACGATTTATATACGAACCCAACTTTGGTTTTGTAGATGTTAGTGTGGGTGTTAGGAAATCTTCTCCACATAGTCGTTTGTATACATACAGCATAATACTGTGACTGGGCGTTGATGCAGCTTTCTTAGTGTGAACGTGAAAATTTGTGGGCACTGAATAAGACAAGTGCTCCCATTTGTGTCAGGAACACAAAATTAACGTGGAACAGGGATCGAAAATCTGCGTTTACGTCAGTGGGAAATCAGTAGGTTACACCGAGACATCAGTGTAGCATAAATGTTTCATAAAGGAAACCAGAAGGTTTATTTTGGCACCACCGAAACTGAAGAAAGAGGTTGAAAAGGGTTCTCCAATATCATCTGTTTATCTAGCCTATACAGTCTAAGTTGTGAGGACGTTTATGACTTCTTCAACTTTCGGTGCTTTATTCGGTCCGTGTAGATAACACTGCCGGGTCAACTGAGTTGCTTCATATTTCTACATCGCTCTTTGCGGTCAAATAATCGTACATCTTGCGGGTCTTCCTGCCCACCGCCGGCTGTTTCATCTCTCACGTCGTATTCTCCTCCTTCAGCACTCCAGGGAATTTTGCCGAATTCAGCTCCTCGTTTTTTGCCCATCTTTTTTAGCAGTCTAAAGCGGTATTGCACCCAAATGGTTATTTTACAGCGAGTCACGAATACGAAGTCCGCCAGAACGAGAGAACAGAGGCAGCAAAGAGGAGACAAGAGCAAGAAAAGCTCTTTGCTGCCAGGTGAAAGCAGAGGTGAGCGGAAAAGGCAGTGCGATTTCTATTCAATCTATTCTAGTTATATTAACTCTACTCCCTGTGCATCGCATTCGCAACCATCATCCATTTTCACACTCACACTCACACTCATTATCAACTCTTCCCAAAGCACCGGCACACATATAACATATCTCTCACACTGCCTTTCTTACACCCAGTATAAGGACCAAGCACCCACCACATGTACCTACATCCATCTCCCTATAAACTCTCTACATTCCCTGTCATCGCTCACCTCACACTATCTACCTCCCAGCTCTCCTTTACGAACTTGTCACCGCACTCCATCAATTTTTCTCTCCCAATCCGGAAGGGGCTCGCTTCAACACTGCAAACAGCCAATGCAAAGTTTACTCACACGGGTGTCTGCTTCTCTACATCTTTAGCAAAACACACTGTCGCCAGGCTAAAATCATCTTGTGGCCAGCCAGAACTTCGTACTTTCCCCCCTAAATCAACACCACAACCTTTTCCGGCCGGAAATCCTATTTCAAACAGGCTTTATCTGATCCCTAAGTGCCTTCTCTGGATTGTTTGTGTTGAGTGAAGCTACCGCTGTCAATACATTCATATCTCTCCCAAAAGTGCTCCGATTACTCAAGAAAGTGCCCCACAGAGCATAGTTCATCTTCCAACCCAAATAGCTTGTTTGTTTTACGTCATTTTGTTCATTTCCCACTGTTTTCTTAGTGTTCTTGGTACCTGCTTGTGTTCCTGTGATTACTTGCAAGCCCAACGCTAACAAAATCCAATCTCGTCATGTCTAATCACGACGCCAACAACGACTCGCCAGATACCCCCAACCTTCCGCCGCTATACCCGCTCCGTGGAGCTGTGGCCAAGTATGACTACCGCTTGTTCAACTCGAACGGGAAGCTAGCCGACGTGTGGTTGCAGAAGCAATACCAGAAGCTTTCGCTCCAGTCGTCAACAGACTCCAACTCTTCACGGGAGAGTAGAAAGCGGTTCCGTAACGGAGGCGAGCTTGAGAGCGAAGAACTCTATGAAAGAGATAGCACAGAATCGGCTGATGACATGGTCATATCAGATACTGACTCTAACAGTCAAGTATCCAGCCATGGGGGTTCTTCTATACCCACTGTGTCGTCAGGAAGAGAAAATGGTCTTGTTCATCCTCCCAAGAGGAGGTTGACTACATCTACAGTGATCGCTGATAGTTCCGTTACACCGATCATGAGCGCTGTTGGTGCTGGTAATAACAACGTAGTTATTCCATTTACACCTGATAGCCAGAGCCATAATAGTGCTGCAGCACACAGTGTCAACTTTAATAACAATACCACAGCATCTACTATCTCTTCCAACAACACGAATAATATTTCCCACCAGCGACCAAGAACTCCTAATGCTATTAACTCACCTTCGCATACCCCTATCTCAGATTTCGAGGAAGAACAGCCACAGCAGCTACCCCTTCCATCACCGAGTGCATCACCTGTTCAAGATTCATACTCGGAGGAAGATAAATTACCTACATTCGACCCTATAGAGAACCAGTTGATGACTGTGCCTACCACTCAGGGGGAACTTCTCGATATGATGGTAAACCTCTCTGGATATTTCAACGAACGAAACCAGAACCATCTCATTTTCAAGCTCTTGCAAAAGGTCAACCGCTCGTCTCTTTCCACTATTGGAGCATTGATACAAGACAACTTACGTCGTGACTTGATCAGTAATCTTCCTTTGGAAATATCACTCAAAATATTGTCATATTTAGATCACAAAACCTTACTTACATTGGCATGTGTCTGCAAGAATTGGGCCAAAATCGTAAACGACACTAGCATATGGGTTAACCTTTTGAAGCGTGATAAACTAATAACTGATGATAGGACTATCCAGGAAGAATTAGCCCATCCAGAGAAGTTGCTTGAGGAATGGAGTGACGGTACCTACGAAGTCAATGTTGCTCAAGTTCTCTACAAAAAGCGCTGTATCATAGTAAACAGATGGTTGGATCCAAAATACGAACCAATTAGAAGAAGTGTACCAGTGACGGGTGATGGAAGCAAGGTTGTCACTTGTTTGCAATACGATGACGATAACATAGTCACCACTGTGGACGACAAAACAATTTTTATTTATTCTACCCGAACAGGAAAATTGCTACGGGAGCTCCAAGGGCACGAAGGTGGTGTATGGGCCATGAAGTACAGTGGAAATACACTTGTAACGGGTGCTACTGATAGGACTGTGCGTGTATGGAATATCAAGACTGGTAAGTGTACCCACATATTCAGGGGGCACACATCCACTATTAGATGTTTGGATATTATGCACCCTGCAGTGATAGGGAAGGACGTGAACGGACATGATATTGTCTTTCCTCACTTCCCTCTCATTGTTACAGGATCTAGAGATCATAACATACATGTGTGGAAGCTCCCTCCTAACAGTGATGATGATCTGGACATGGATAAGAAACCCTTTGACTCAAACGAAATTGAAAATCCATACTTGGTAGCTGTTCTCTCTGGACACACAGAATCTGTTCGCTCGGTTTCAGCATACGGAAATATTATCATTTCTGGATCTTACGACTCGACTGTTAGAGTTTGGGATTTGATGGATAATGGTAACTGTAAGCATATTCTCACAGATCACCAGGATAAGGTGTACTCGACAGCACTCGACTTCAAAACAAAGACATGTTTTTCTGGATCCTTGGACTCTACAATTAAGGTATGGAACTATGAAACAGGTAAACTTTTGAATACACTTGAAGGTCACTCGTCCTTGGTTGGATTACTTGATTTAAGTGATGGACTTTTAGTTTCTGCCGCAGCTGATGCGTCTTTGCGTATCTGGGACCCGAAAAGTGGAAAGTGCTTTAGCAAGCTCGAGGGCCACTCAACTGCTATCACTTGTTTTGAGCACGACGGACTTAGAGTAGTAAGTGGATCTCAGACCTTGCTTAAACTTTGGGACGCCAAGAAAGGTAAATATGCAAGAGACTTACTCACGGATGTCACAGGTGCCATATGGCAAGTTAGAATTGACTACAAGCGTTGTGTTGCTGCTGTCCAAAGATTGCGTAATGAAATTGATAGTGAAACATTCATTGAGATTCTCGACTTCAGTGAGCCTCCTAATAAAAGAGCCCAAAGGTTTGAGGAGTTATAGATATGGTCATGGATTGAGTTGAGTAATCGGTTATTTTATTTCTATGCATAGTTCTATCTATCGTTAATATTGTCTGTAATTGTCCTTTTGAAATGAGAAAAAGAACTTAATCTCGTATTTAGTTTTTGTACATCGTAATACTTCAATCTTTTTAAGAAATTATGTGGAATACGATTATCCACAATATAATATTAAGTTTACCCATATTTTATATAATTTTACAAATCCTTCTTACCTTAACCCCCAAACCTCTGAATGAAGTGTTTAGTGCTGCTAATTGCACATTTCAGATTGCATCATCGATTATATACAACTTACGCAATTTATTCAACCGCTCCAAACCATCATTAATATCAAAACTTTTCCTTCTCTTGAACTTCGTATCGTCACCTGCATCAAACAGCACGTCTGATTCATCAACACTCAAATATTCACCATTGGTACCAATATTTTGAGCAGAATTGGCTATCATCGCAGTTACATAGTCATACAATTTTATTGTTTCATATGAACAGACATTGTTGACGTTACAGCACCATGGTTTATGTTCCTCCAATGGATCAAATTTCGCAGATTCAGACTCGCTGCTGGAAGCTACAAAGTCATTTGACGTCTCCAGTTCTGTTGTTGACACAGGAAATTTACAAGGTGTGAGGATCTTTGAAGTCGATAGATTGAGAGACAGATCCGCAGCTTCCTTATGAGTGCTTGTAAAACTGTTAGGATTAAGGAAAATCCTTTGGTTACATTTGTTGCAAATCAAAAGAAGAATCAAATCATTGGAAAATGATTGAACGTTGAGGGACCAGCCAAGAATTGCAAGTTTATAGTACCAAGCAGGTGTGAATTCCGAAAGTACTGAGAAATTCTCTTTGTTGTTCTTGAAAAACCTCTGCAATAGCCAACTGTTCGAAACGGAAACAAATTCCTCGAACACATCATGACGAATTCCACCTTCTCCGATAACATCATTTACTCCATTAATGAAGTTTTCTGAAAAATTATCCACGTACTCATTTAATATTATTGAATTGTCCATAAGATTCTTCAAGTTCTTGAGGTAGTCTCTGATTACGATTTCATTTGTGTTGTTTAAGTAAGGGCGAGGATAGTACACACCTTGTAATGCTGTTTCAAAGTTCCTCCAAGAGCAACTAGCGGAATGACCGCTATTTTCTATTTGAGTCAAGTATTTATCGTGCAACGCTTGGTTCAACTGATCTACGTTATCGTCAAGACTCTCGTTTCTCAAAACCTCATGATCGTATGCCGAATACTCTTTAATTCCTCCTAATGTCTTACTGAATTTTAGAACAAGTTGCTGGTTGCAACTCGTGCAGAGCAAATGGTTCTTTGTATTGTTGTTCAACGAGAAGGAAACACATTTCCATCCGTTTCTAGCACATTTCAATTCATTTAGTGCTCTTTCGGGATCCTCATTGTGAAAAGTCGGTACATGCCAGTTCATGGCATTAAAAGTTTTCAACCGAGACAAAAGGAAATCGACATTGTAAGGATCAAAAACGGTCATCCTAGAGTGGATTTTGTCTATGTTTTGGGAGTTTTTATTACCAGATAACTTCGTACGATGATAGTTAAAGTGGTTTTTACTTTTTATCTTTTGAAAGTATTGGATATCCGGGTTTCCGCTGTAAGTCTTATCGGGCCGTGTTGCCGTTGATCTTGCCGAGCTTGTATGGTTGTGGTGAACGTATCTTTCGTGTGTCGGCGTCAGGAAGATATCCAAGCACTTATTGAGGACCTGGGGCGTAGCAGCGGTAAAGTCCATCTCGAAGACCGGGTCCATGATAGTTGCTTAAAAAGAGGGGGCTGCGGCAGCTATATAAGATTAGAAACTGTGAAAATGAGAGTCAAGAAAATGCACATTAATCTCAGGTATTTCTGGAGCGGACTTTGTATGAAAAATAACACCCACAACACACTTGCGGCAAGACTAACAGATAAAGGTGAAAACTGTGGTGTAGATTCACTTTGGCTGGCACTTGAAAATTAATCTGGATTGAGAATAGTCATGTGACGTAATCTATTGCACGTGAGATCAGACCGATGACAAGAGAAGAATGATGGAAAATAAGATGCAGGATCCCAGATAATTCAGATATCCGGAGACTTCTTCCTTAAGAACGTACCCGAATATCA